>WFAB01003295.1:0-18293 GCA_018977245.1 Lethenteron camtschaticum | reverse complement strand
TGTCCTTAACGAGGCACCACACCACCCACCCACCCACCACCCACCCCACTCACCCACCCACCCATCCCACCCACCCACCACCCTACTCACCCACCCACCCATCCCACCCACCCACCCGACTCACCCACCCACCCCACTCACCCACCTCAACCACCCACCCGACTCACCCACCCATCCCACCCACATACCAACCATCCCACCCACCAACCCACCACCCACCCATCAACCCACCCACCCATCCCAATCACCAACCACCCGACCAACCCACCCACCCCACTCACCAACCCACCCACCCACCACCAACCCACCCACCCCACCAACCCACCAACCATCCCACCAACCCACCCACCCCACCAACCCACACTACCAACCACCCACCAACCGACCCCATCCACCAACGAACCAACCCACCCACCAACCCACCCACCCACCAACCCACCAACCCACCCACCCACCAACCCTACCAATCAACCCACCAACCCACCCACCCACAAACCCACGCATACCACAACCCACCCACTAACCCACCCACCCACCAACCCACCCACCCCACCCCACCCACCAACCCACCCACCCCACCAACCACCAACCCATCCCACCAACCCACCCACCCCACCAACCCACACTACCAATCAACCCACCCACCAACCGACCCCACCCCACCAACGAACCAACCCACCACCAACCCACCCACTAATAAACCCACCCACCAACCCACTGACCTACAAACCCACCCACCAACCACCCACCAACCAACCCACCCCCCACCAACCCACTGACCTACCAACCCACCAACCCACCCACACACTCACCCACCCACCAACCCACTGACCTACCAACCCACCCACCAACCCACCCACCAACCAACCCACCCACCACCAACCCACTGACCTACCAACCCACCAACCCACCCACACACTCACCACCCACCAACCCACTGACCTACCAACCCACCCACCAACCCACCCACAAACCCACCCACCCACCCAACAACCCACTGACCTACCAACCCACCTACCAACCAACCCGGTGGGTGGATGGGTGGGTGAGCGAGTGAGCGAGTGGGTGGGTGAGTCGGTGGGGGGGGGTGAGTCGGTGGGGGGTGAGTCGGTGGGGGTTAATTATGGGGGTGTGGATGGGGGGGGTGTAGGGTGGGGGGCAGATGGAAGAGAGGGGGAAGTGAAATGCTCCACGTCCCCCCATCTTCTCCGTGTGCTTGTGGACATGGTGGAGTGTCAGTGTGTGTGTGTCTATGTGTGTGTTCTGTATGTGTGTCTGTGTGTAAGTGTGTGTGTGTCAGTGTGTGTTTCTGTATGTGTGTCTGTATGTGTGTCAGTGTGTGTGTCTGTATGTGTGTCAGTGTGTGTGTCTGTGAGTGTTGTGTCTGTATGTGTGTCAGTGTGTGTGTCAGTGTAAGTGTGTGTGTGTGTATGTGTGTGTGTGTCAGTGTGTGTGTGTGTGTGTACGTGTGTGTGTGTCAGTGTGTGTGTGTCAGTGTGTTGTGTATGTGTGTATGTATGTGTGTCAGTGTGGTGTGTCAGTGTGTGGTGTCTGTATGTGTATGTGTGTGTGTATGTGTGTGTGTCAGTGTGTGTGTGTCAGTGTGTTTGTGTGTGTGTGTATGTGTGTCAGTGTAAGTGTGTGTGTGTATGTGTGTCAGTGTAAGTGTGTGTGTGTATGTGTGTCAGTGTAAGTGTGTATGTGTGTGTCAGTGTGTGTAAGTGTATGTATGTGTGTGTGTCAGTGTGTGTGTGTCTGTATGTGTGTGTGTATGTGCAATAGCGCTACAGACCGGGCTGAGTCATCACGGCCTCCGGTCGATCGCAATTAGCGGCGGAGAAAGCAAACAGACACTGACTTGTAGCCCTGACTCGTGGTTGTGTGTGGTTGTGGTGGTTGTTGTGGTGGTTTTGGTGGTTGTAGTTGTGGTGGTAATGTCATAGTGTTGCGGTCAGCGCTACGAACCCGGCGACCCGGGTTCGATTCCCGCTCACGGCCAACACCACCGGTGACGATTATCTGAGCCGGACCTGAGCCTCCCCTAGGTCGACTCAGCCTCAAATGAGTACCTGGGAAGACAAATGCGGCCCTGGGGTGGTGCTGGCCACCCACCCCCTCGCGTGCCGCAGTTTCAACTTCTTTCGCGCCGTACGTAGCCGGCAAATCCGAGGTGCTGCCAACAAAGGGGCCGCCCATAAATGACGTCACGCACCTAGAGGATGAGGGGGAGGGGGGGTCAGACATTTGTGACGATGTGTGGGGGGGGGGAGGGGTGCTTGAGAAATGTGACGTCACGTAAAAATGCCGCAACTTTTTAAATAAATACAGACAACACGTTCTACTTCATTAAATAGACTTTTTGATGAATGTTTTCTCCTGCAACATCAGAGTGCAGCGCCGCATTGAATTCGCACTACAATGACAATAGTTTAAAGCGATTTGAAGCATGGTTTATTTTGGGGGGGTGGGGGGCAGAGCTTTGTGACGTCATATTTGTGGGGGGGGGGGTCTGACTTTTTGTGACGTCATGTGACGAGGAGGGGGGGGGTCAAAAACGTCAAAAATTGCGTGACGTCATTTATGAACGACCCCAAACTCTCGTGGAGCCGTACGGGGGGTGATCTTTGCGTGGAGCTGAGCGGCAACTTTGCCGGTCAACGCTGTCCAGCGGTGTCAAGGTCGGCCCCTGTTTAGGGCAGGGGTGCGAAACGTCTGACCCTGCCAAAGGCAACCGCAGACGGGACTCGAAATTCAACAAATCTCAGGAGCAAACCGGGCAAAGCAGCAACATCATCAATTACTCTTTGGTTCTTTCGGTAAAGTCACGTATAAAGAGAAAATGATAAATGAAATACCAGCATACGAACGTTTCGATTGCAACACAAGCAATCATCATCAGGTATGAATGAAATAGAAACACAAATCTAGTAGACTTAGAAATGTAATGTAATACAACAGAGAGTCGGATAACATAACAGTCAACACCCTATTTATACCACTACTACACTACACTATACACTACTACACTACACTATACACTACAATACACTACTACACTACATTATACACTACACTATACACTACTACACTACACTACAACACTACAATACACTACTACACTACACTATACACTACACCTAAACACTACTACACTACACACTACAATACACTACTACACTACACTATACACCACTATACTACACTATACACTACTATACACTACACACTACTACAACAGAGAGTCGGATAACATAACAGTCAACACCCTACCTTGTTCATTACGTTCTTCCTGAGAATGCTAAATTGAGAGAGAGAGATAAACACAAAACCAGAGACATATAAGCAGACAGATATCACAGAGATACATAGAGAGAGACAAAGATAGGCACACAGAGAACATCATCAACACCAGCTAACACCGCACGCCTCGCCAAACAGAAGCAGTTCCAGCCCATCGCATTAGGGGCGAGTTCATTAAATGTTTGACCAAATATAACTGGCTGATTTTTAAGTTGATCATTTTGAATGGCCCGCGAATGATGTTACAGATATCCAAATGATCGATAATAGTTTTTTTACCCTTCTATCTGGCAAGAAAACTGATATCTTTTTTTTACAAGGAGTCATGTTTGCATAGACCACATACCTGCAGTCATAATTCAAACAAAAAACACAACTCTGATAATGTATGCACTGTCCTTAAAGTTGATTGGTCCACACCCGAGACAGCTTTCCTTAGAGCCTAGTCTCACATGGGTGGGACCAGATGACGCCAAAAGGCGCACAACTCAAAGACAATGCACCATCAGAGTATGAGAGCTCGGGGTAAGCATTTACACCATTGGAACCTCATTTGCCAGTAAAAATATGATAATTGTTTTTTTACCCTTCTATCTGGCAACAAAACTGACACCTTTTTTACAAGGAGTCATGTTTGCCATTGACCACAATACCTGCAGTCATAATTCAAACAAAAAACACAACTCTGATAATGTATGCACTGTCCCTTAAAGTTGATTGGTCCACACCCGAGACAGCTTTCCTTAGAGCCTAGTCTCACATGGGTTGGACCAGATGACGCCAAAAGGCGCACAACTCAAAGACAATGCACCATCAGAGTATGAGAGCTCGGGGTAAGCATTTACACCTTTGGAACCTCATTTGCCAGTAAAAATATGATAATTGTTTTTTTACCCTTCTATCTGGCAACAAAACTGACACTTTTTTACAAGGAGTCATGTTTGCATAGACCACAATACCTGCAGTCATAATGCAAACAAAAAACGACCCTTGGCAGATAAAAGGTTCCCAGGCCCTGGTGTAGGAGGAGGAGGCTCGTGAAGGACGTCCTGCTGCTGCTGCTGGATAAGTTGGAGGCAGTCGCCCTCCAGCAACAACGGAGGGCGGAGGAGCGACGCTCACAACAACTGCGCCACCCATCCCCCCCCCACCACTAACCCCCCCCCCACTAACCCCCCACTAACCCCCCCTCCACCCACGCCACCCCCCCCTACCCAATCAAAAAATCGCGCGGATACATTTCGCCCGAAACCTCGCGCACGAAGCCCGTGGCTCATTAACTCCCGTGCCGTGGTGAAGAACGGGGGGGGGGGGGGGGAGAAGTCTCCACTCCGTGACCCCGCAGAGGTCACTCAGAGACGGGGTGGGGGATGAGGGGCGGGGCGGGGTGGAGAGGCGGGGGGAGGGTGGGAGTGGGGGATGGAGGGGCGGGGCGGGGTGGAGAGGCGGGGGGAGGGGTGGGGGGTGGGGGATGGAGGGGCGGGGTGGGGATGTGGGGGGGGGTGGAGAGGCGGGGGAGGGGTGGGGGGATAGGGGGATTGGGGGATGGAGGGGCGGGGTAGGGGTGGGGGGGTGCGGAGGGGCGGGGTGAGATGGAGATGAGGGGGGAGTGGATGTGGGGAGATTCCTAATCCGTCGCCTCTCAGCCACCACCAGCACCACCAGCACCACCACCATCACCACCACCAGCACCACCACCAGCACCACCACCAGCACCAGCACCACCACCAGCACCACCACCAGCACCACCACCAGCACCACCAGCACCACCAGCACCACCACCACACCAGCACCAGCACCACCAGCACCACCACCACCAGCACCACCAGCACCACCAGCACCACCAGCAACCACCACCAGCAGCCACCCCAGCACCACACCAGCACCACGCACCACCCACCAGCACCAACCACCAGCACCACCAGCACCAACGCACCACCACCACCACCACGCACCACCCCAGCACCACCACCACCAGCCACCACCACCACCACACCACCACCCAGCACCACCACCAGCACCACCACCACCACCAGCACCACCCACCACACAGCCACCACCACCAGCCACCACCACCAGCACCAGCACCACCACCAGCCACCACCACCACCACCAGCAACCACCACCAGCACCACCACCACACCACAGCACCACCAGCACCACCAACCAGCACCACCACCACCAGCACCACCACCAGCACCACCAGCACCCACCACCAGCACCACCACCAGCACCACCACCAGCACCACCACCCACCACCACCAGCCCACCAGCACCACCACCACCACCAGCACCACCACCAGCACCACCAGCACCACCAGCACCACCACCCCCAGCACCCACCACCACCACCAGCACCACCCACCACCACCACCACCAGCACCACCACCACCACAGCACCACCAGCACCACCACACCACCAGCACCACCACCCACCAGCACCACCAGCACCACCACACCACCACCACCACACCACCAGCACCACCACCACCACCACCACACCACCACGCACCACCCACCCACCACCCCACCACCACCACCACACCACCACCACCACCACCACACCACCACCACCCAGCACCACCACCCACCAGCACCACCACCACACCACACCCCACACCACCACCAGCACCACCACCAGCACCACCAGCACCACCACCACCACCATCACCACCACCCACCCATCACCACCCACCACCACCACTACCACCACTACCAGCACCACCACCACCACCATCACCACCACCACCATCACCACCACCACCACCCACCACTACCACCACTACCACCACTACCAGCACCACCACCACCACCAGCACCACCACCAGCACCACCACCAGCACCACCACCAGCACCACCACTACCACCACTACCAGCACCAGCACCACCACCAGCACCACCACTACCACCACTACCACCACCACCACCAGCACCACCACCATCACCACCACCACCATCACCACCACCACCACCACCCTGTACACCACTTCGATATACGTCGCTGTGACAATCCATGAACGCACCTCCCCCCCCCCCCCACAATTCCCGACGTGAACCCGGGGGGGGGATCTCTGCGCTCTGTCCCCCCCCCCCGTCCCTTGCACGTGGCGCTCTCGCTCTGCGACATCGCTCTGTGCTCAGCGATGTCAGATGGAGTGATGGCTCACTCACTCGCTCGCTCTCTCGCTCTCTCGCTCGCTCTCTTACTACCTCTCTTACTCCCTCGCTCGCTCTCTCGCTCGCTCTCTCGCTCGCTCTCTCGCTCGCTCTCTCGCTCGCTCTCTAACTCTCTCGCTCGCTCTCTCACTCGCTCTCTAACTCTCTCGCTCGCTCTCTCACTCGCTCTCTAACTCTCTCGCTCGCTCTCTCACTCGCTCTCTAACTCTCTCACTCGCTCTCTAACTCTCTCACTCGCTCTCTAACTCTCTCGCTCGCTCGCTCTCTCGCTCTCTTACTCGCTCACTCTCTTTTTTTACGATCAGTGGAAACAAGAAGATGCTCGGTGTAGTCGGCACTTTGCTTCGTTCATCATTTCGTAATTTATTTATTTTTAATAACTTTGCTTTACGTAAACCCCCACCTCTCGCTCGCTCCCTCGCTCGCTCCCTCGCTCGCCCTCTCGGTCTCTCTCTCGCTCACTCTCTCGCTCACTCTCTCGCTCACTCTCTCGCTCACTCTCTCGCTCACCCTCTCGCTCACTCTCTCGCTCACTCTCTCGTTCACTCTCTCGTTCACTCTCTCGCTCACTCTCTCGCTCACTCTCTCGCTCACTCTCTCGCTCACTCTCTCGCTCACTCTCTCGCTCACTCTCTCGCTCACTCTCTCGCTCACTCTCTCGCTCACTCTCTCGTTCACTCTCTCGTTCACTCTCTCGCTCACTCTCTCGCTCACTCTCTCGCTCACTCTCTCGCTCAATCTCTCGGTCTCTCTCTCGCTCACTCTCTCGCTCACTCTCTCGCTCACTCTCTCGCTCACTCCTCGCTCACTCTCTCGCTCACTCTCTCGCTCACTCTCTAGCTCACTCTCTCGCTCACTCTCTCGCTCACTCCCTCCGCTCACTCTCTCGCTCACTCTCTCTCTCTCACTCTCCCGCTCACTCTCTCGTTCTGCACGCAGTCCGACGGCCTCCGACGGGTAGCTCATATCAGCATGCAGAGCTCCCCGTCATCTCTCTCTCTCTGTGTGAATATGAACATCAATTAGAGACAGCATTTGACGCGCCAGGCATGGAGGCTGCGTCGACAGGTAGCGTTGGGCACTGCCTCAATGGGAGTGAAAGCAGCGCAGTTTGAAGATGTGAATCGACAAGATACGAACGCACGAGGAAGAGACGATGGTGGTGATGGTGGTGGTGATGGTGGTGGTGATGGTGGTGGTGATGGTGGTGGTGATGGTGGTGATGGTGGTGATGGTGGTGGTGATGATGATGGTGGTGATGGTGGTGGTGATGGTGGTGGTGATGGTGGTGGTGATGGTGGTGGTGATGGTGGTGGTGATGGTGGTGATGTGGTGATGGTGGTGGTGATGATGATGGTGGTGATGATGGTGGTGATGGTGGTGGTGGTGATGGTTGTGGTGGTGATGGTGGTGATGATGGTGGTGATGGTGGTGGTGGTGATGGTGGTGGTGGTGGTGGTGATGGTGATGATGATGGTGGTGATAATGGTGGTGATGGTGGTGGTGGTGATGGTGGTGAAGGTGGTGGTGATGATGGTGGTGATGATGGTGGTGATGATGGCGGTGGTGTTGGTGATGGTGGTGATGGTGATGATGATGGTGGTGATGATGATGACGGTGGCGATGGTAATGATGATGATGGTGGTGATGGTGATGGTGGTGGTGATGGTGATGATGATGACGGTGGCGATGGTGGTGGTGATGGTGGTGATGGTGATGATGATGGCGGTGACAATGGTCATCCATACTCTAGGTTTTGTTTTTGGTTCGATCGCATAAATATATAAATGTGTCGTCAAACCCGCCACCACCCGACACGGCAAACTAGTAAGGCGTTTGTCACGGTAACAGGACGTGGCCCATTCGTCACTAGTTCAGCATCACCGGTTGTGTGTTGGAGGGCAAAGCCACAACATTTGCAATCTGATAATCTTTAGGTAAATCGGTAAAGTCACCTGATATGGCTTCAAGAAATAACACGAAATATAAAGTGCATTTTCTTTGAACCGACCTACTATGAATCCTTGCAGTCACGAAAGCCTTAAGTCAAGATTTGCAATCCGAGTTCGACGTTTCGCCGGTAATTGCATCGAGCATTAAGAGGCATACGGCCGCCAGACTTGTGTTATGGATGATGGATGATACCAGCTTCACGAGCCAATCATCACGTGCATTATTTGACGATTCGCTTCCAAGCAGCAGTAGCTATCCGAACGGTTATAATTGGTTGCATTTCTATAAATTGCGACAGATGCTCTAATTAGTCTTGGCCAGTAGTAACTGGTTTCACACAGAACTTCAGCATTACCAACATCGATTGAGTGCCCTTGTTGGCACGCGCGTTCTGCCACTGCCGCAAATTGTATTTGGGAGAATTTAAAATGTATTTGGTGTTCTTTTAGTGTCGGGTTTAACGACACATTCATAATTGCGCGATCTTACTAAAATAATACAAAATAAACTATATTATGGATGAAATTCGTCGCGACGGCCTACGCTTTAAACTGATGATGGTCATGCAGCCAGCATGGGTCATGTAACACGCATGCCCAGCCACCACATGCCCAGCCACCGCATGCCCAGCCACCGCATGCCCAGCCACTGCATGCCCAGCTACCGCATGCCCAGCCATCGCATGCCCAGCCACCGCATGCCCAGCCTCCGCATGCCCAGCCACCGCATGCCCAGCCACCGCATGCCCAGCCACCGCATGCCCAGCCACTGCATGCCCAGCTACCGCATGCCCAGCCACTGCATGCCCAGCCACCGCATGCCCAGCCACCGCATGCCCAGCCACCGCATGCCCAGCCGCATGCCCAGCCACTGCATGCCCAGCTACCGCATGCCCAGCCACTGCATGCCCAGCCACCGCATGCCCAGCCACCGCATGCCCAGCCCCGCATGCCCAGCCACTGCATGCCCAGCCACCGCATGGCCAGCCACTGCATGCCCAGCTACCGCATGCCCAGCCACCGCATGCCCAGCCACTGCATGCCCAGCCACCGCATGCCCAGCCACTGCATGCCCAGCTACCGCATGCCCAGCCACCGCATGCCCAGCCACCGCATGCCCAGCCACTGCATGCCCAGCCACCGCATGGCCAGCCACCGCATGCCCAGCCACCGCATGCCCAGCCACCCGCATGCCCAGCCACCGCATGCCCAGCCACCGCATGCCCAGCCACCGCATGCCCAGCCACTGCATGCCCAGCTACCGCATGCCCAGCCACTGCATGGCCAGCCACCGCATGCCCAGCCACCGCATGGCCCAGCCCACCGGCATGCCCAGCCACCGCATGCCCAGCCACTGCATGCCCCAGCCACCGCATGCCCAGCCACCGCATGCCCAGCCCGCATGCCCAGCCACGCATGCCCAGCCACCGCATGCCCAGCCACCGCATGCCCAGCCACCGCATGCCCAGCCACCGCATGCCCAGCCACGCATGCCCAGCCACCGCATGCCCAAGCCACTGCATGCCCAGCTACCGCATGCCCAGCCATCGCATGCCCAGCCACCGCATGCCCAGCCACCGCTGCCCAGCCACGCATGCCCAGCCACCGCAGCCCAGCCCGCATGCCCAGCACCGCATGCCCAGCCACGCATGCCCAGCCATCGCATGCCCAGCCACTGCATGCCCAGCCACCGCGTGCCCAGCCACTGCATGCCCAGCTACCGCATGCCCAGCCATCGCATGCCCAGCCACCGCATGCCCAGCCACCGCATGCCCAGCCACCGCATGCCCAGCCACCGCATGCCCAGCCACTGCATGCCCAGCTACCGCATGCCCCAGCCACCGCATGCCCAGCCACCGCATGCCCAGCCATCGCATGCCCAGCCACTGCATGCCCAGCCACCGCGTGCCCAGCCACTGCATGCCCAGCTACCGCATGCCCAGCCATCGCATGCCCAGCCACCGCATGCCCAGCCACCGCATGCCCAGCCACCGCATGCCCAGCCACCGCGTGCCCAGTCACTGCATGCCCAGCTACCGCATGCCCAGCCACTGCATGCCCAGCCATCGCGCATGCCCAGTCACTGCATGCCCAGCTACCGCATGCCCAGCCCACCGCGTGCCCAGCCACCGCGTGCCCAGTCACTGCATGCCCAGCTACCGCATGCCCAGCCACTGCATGCCCAGCTACCGCATGCCCAGCCACCGCGTGCCCAGCCACCGCGTGCCCCAGTCACTGCATGCCCAGCCATCGCATGCCCAGCCACTGCATGCCCAGCTACCGCATGCCCAGCCACCGCGTGCCCAGCCACCGCATGCCCAGCCACCGTATGCCCAGCTACCGCATGCCCAGCCACCGCATGCCCAGCCACCGCGTGCCCAGCCACCGCGTGCCCAGCTACCGCATGCCCAGCCACCGCGTGCCCAGCCACCGCATGCCCAGCCACCGCGTGCCCAGTCACCGCATGCCCAGCCACCGCATGCCCAGCCACCGCGTGCCCAGTCACTGCATGCCCAGCTACCGCATGCCCAGCCACTGCATGCCCAGCTACCGCATGCCCAGCCACCGCGTGCCCAGCCACCGCATGCCCAGCCACCGTATGCCCAGCCACTGCATGCCCAGCTACCGCATGCCCAGCCACCGCGTGCCCAGTCACTGCATGCCCAGCTACCGCATGCCCAGCCACCGCATGCCCAGCTACCGCATGCCCAGCCACTGCATGCCCAGCTACCGCATGCCCAGCCACCGCGTGCCCAGTCACTGCATGCCCAGCTACCGCATGCCCAGCCACCGCGTGCCCAGCCACCGCGTGCCCAGTCACTGCATGCCCAGCTACCGCATGCCCAGCCACCGCATGCCCAGCTACCGCATGCCCAGCCACTGCATGCCCAGCCACCGCATGCCCAGCCACCGCATGCCCAGCTACCGCTTGCCCAGCTACCGCTTGCCCAGCTACCGCATGCCCAGCTACCGCATGCCCAGCCACTGCATGCCCAGCCACCGCATGCCCAGCCACCGCATGCCCAGCTACCGCTTGCCCAGCTACCGCATGCCCAGCCACTGCATGCCCAGCCACCGCATGCCCAGCCACCGCATGCCCAGCCACTGCATGCCCAGCTACCGCTTGCCCAGCTACCGCATGCCCAGCCACCGCATGCCCAGTCACCGCATGCCCAGCCACCGCATGCCCAGCCACCGCATGCCCAGCCACCGCATGCCCAGTCACCGCATGCCCAGCCACCGCATGCCCAGCCACCGCATGCCCAGCCACCGCATGCCCAGCCACTGCATGCCCAGCTACCGCATGCCCAGCTACCGCATGCCCAGCATGCCAGCCACGCATGCCCAGCCACCGCATGCCCAGCCACCGCTTGCCCAGCCACCGCATGCCCAGCCACCGCATGCCCAGCCACTGCATGCCCAGCTACCGCTTGCCCAGCCACCGCATGCCCAGCTACCGCATGCCCAGCCACCGCATGCCCAGCTACCGCATGCCCAGCCACCGCATGCCCAGCCACCGCATGCCCAGCCACCGCATGCCCAGCCACCGCATGCCAACCACCGCATGCCCAGTCACCGCATGCCCAGTCACCGCATGCCCAGCCACCGCATGCCCAGCCACCGCATGCCCAGCCACCGCATGCCCAGCCACCGCATGCCTAAACAGCGTTTGTTCGGCCGGATCGAGGGGGCTGAACGGGCGCGGCACGGGCTAGAGAAGAGATGGAGTGATGTGGTACAGGAGGACGTGGAGCTGAGTGGACTTGCCGATGACTGGTGCCAGCGGTGTCAAGATCGGCCTCTGTGGAGGAGGCTCGTGAAGGACGCTACTGGGCAGTTGGAGGCAGTCGCCCTCCCAGAAACAACGGAGGGCGGAGAAGCGACGCTCACAACAACGAGCGGAGCGCCGGGTGGCTAAAGCACAGCAAGTTGGCGTGGTGCTGGCCAACCCCTCCCCCCCCCCTCGTGTGCCGTGTCGGCCTTCATAGGTGCTCGCTCAAAGCACTTGCCCCTACAGTCTGTTACGGCTACACGGGGGACCTTTGTCGTTGTCTTTGATGGTGATGATGACGATGAGAGGAGGGAATTCGAAAGTAAAGCGGTGCGAGGGAAGAAGCAGAGAGAGAGGTGGGGTGACGTGCAGTGTGGTGGGTGGGTGAGTGGGTGGGTGAGTGGGTGGGTGGGTATGTGGAAGAGTGGGTGGGTGAGTGGGTGCGTGGGTGGGTGGGTGAGTGGTTGGGTGGGTGGGTGGGTGAGTGGGTGGGTGAGTGGGTGGGTGCGTAGGTGGAAGAGTGGGTGGGTGAGTGAGTGAGTGAGTTAGTGGGTGGGTGGTTGAGTGGGTGGGTGAGTGGTTAGGTGGAAGAGTGGGTGGGTAAGTGGGTGGGTGGGTTGGTTGGTTTTATGAGTGATAAGGTGTGTGAGTGAGTGAATTAGTGGATACGTGAGTGGGTCTGTGGGTGGTTGATTGAGTGGGTCAGTGGGTTTGTGAGTTGGTGAGTGAGTGAGTGCGTGAGTGAGTGGGTGGGTGGGTGTGTTTGAGGGTGAGTGTGTGGGTGAGTGAATGGGTGATTCATCGGATGGGTGAATGTTTAGGTGGGTGAGTGATTGAGCCGATGGGTGAGTGGGTGGATGGGTGAGCGATTGAGCGCTCGGGTGAGTGGTTGGGTGAGTGGGTGGGTTTGTGAGTGGGTGAGTAAGTGAGTGAGTGGGTGGGTGAGTTAGTGAGTGAGTGGGTGGGTGGGTTTGTGAGTGGTTGGGTGGGTGAGTGAGTGGGTGGGTGGGTTTGTGAGTGGTTGGGTGGATGAGTGATTGAGCCGATGGGTGAGTGGGTGGTTGGGTGGGTGGTTGGGTGGGTGAGTGATTGATCCGATGGGTGGGTGGTTGGGTGGGTGGTTGGGTGGGTGAGTGATTGATCCGATGGGTGGGTGGGTTTGTGAGTGGGTGAGTGAGTGAGTGGGTGGGTTTGTGGGTGGTTGGGTGGGTGAGTGATTGAGCCGATGGGTGAGTGGGTGGATGGGTGGGTGGTTGGGTGGGTGAGTGATTGATCCGATGGGTGAGTGGGTGGGTGGGTGGTTGGGTGGGTGAGTGATTGAGCCGATGGGTGAGTGGGTGGTTGGGTGTGTGAGTGAGTGGGTGTTGTGACCTCCAGTGTGAGGAGGGCATCTATTTAGACGGCTCAAGGTAGTTTCATCGCCTCCGAGTCACAAAAGTGACCCTGTCGTGACCTCGTCAACGCCTCGGTCGGCCATCAAAAACCCGACCCAATCATCTCCGAGGAATTGGATCTGGATGGAGAGTTTACGATCGGGGAGCGGTGGCGCAGCGGTTAGCGCACCGCGCCCTGACCCTTCCACACGTGACTCGTTCTGAAGGTGACACTGGGCTCCGTGGTGCCGAGATGTTGACTACCTCACCTGGTATGCAGGAGGTCATGGGTTCGATCCCGTCCATGGCGATGCCTGCTGCTGTATATTTGGAGTCTTCGTGTCTCTCTCTCATCATCATCACGGTGGCTAGGAGATGTTGACTACCTCGCCTGGTATACAGGAGGTCATGGGTTCGATCCCGTCCATGGCGATGCCTGCTGCTGTATATTTGGAGTCTGTGTGTCTCTCTCTCTATCACCATCATCATCACGGTGGCTAGGAAATGTTAACTACCTCTCCTGGTGTGCAGGAGGTCGTGGGTTCGATCTCGTCCATGGCGATGCCTGCTGCTGCTGCTGTAGATTTGGAGTTTTCGTGTCTCTCTCTCATCATCATCATCATCTCTCTCATCATCATCATTAAAGTGGCTTGGAGACGTTAACTACCTCGCCTGGTATACAGGAGGTCGTGGGTTCGATCCCGTCCACGGCGATGCCTGCTGCTGTATATTTGGAGTTTGCGTGTCTCTCTCTCATCATCATCATCACGGTGGCTAGGAGATGTTAACTACCTCGCCTGGTGTACAGGAGGTCGTGGGTTCGATTACGACCCTGACGATGACTGCTGCTGCTGTAGATTTTGAGTTTTCGCGTCTCTCTCTCTCCCCACATGTAGAACCAACGCCACGCGTGGTGGAGTAATTTTAGTTGCGGCTTTACATTTCCACGTGATCATCATCATGATGATCACCATGATGATGATGATGATCATGATGTGCGGCACCAGTGTTTCGTTAAACTCTCATTTGTGATGGACAGGGGTCGCTTCTGAATTGAAACCCGAAGATCTACTTAGCTCAGTAGTGGGGGGGTCTTACCTGCTAAAACACAAACTTAAACAGAGAGGGGTGCATCTTCTTGGTTCTTTCGGTAAAGTCACGTGGAATGGAAATAATAAAATAATAAAAATAAAACATTATAAAATAATTCTTCTTGGTTTTTTCGGTAAAGTCACGTAGAAGGGAAGTAATAACATAATAAAAATAAAACATAATAAAATATTATGTAGAAGGGAAGTAATAACATAATAAAAATAAAACATAATAAAATATTACGTGACTTTACCGATTAAAAATATTATGTTTTATTTTTATTATTTTATTACTTCACTTCTACGTGACTTTACCGAAAAAACCAAGAAGATGAATCCCTGCAGTCACGAAAGCTTTAAATCGAAATATAAAATAATTCTCACGACGTTTCGGCCACAACGCAAGCAGCCGGTTCATTCAGACGCTGTCTTCTCGACAGACCTGTTCTCCACCTGAGGACGGCTGCTTGCGTTGTGGCCGAAACGTCGTGAGAATTATTTTATTATGTTTTATTTTTATTATTGTATTATTTCCCTTCCACGTGACTTTACCGAAAGAATCAAGAAGATGAATCACTGCAGTCACGAAAGCTTTAAATCGAAACTTAGTATTTTATTATGTTTTATTTTTATTATTTTATTATTTCCCTTCCACGTGACTTTACCGAAAGAACCAAGAAGATGAATCCCTGCAGTCACGAAAGCTTTAAATCGACATTAGTTGGGTGATGTTTTAATATTCACAGCGATAGTGTTAAACTCGCTTTTGTCGTCAAATCCACGCGCTCCACTCAATGTGTCTCTCGCTGTCTCTCAGCACGAGACCACGTTGCTTTGTACATTATCCCCGCTCGTTTTATAAAGTTCCTAGCTCTCTCTCTCCCATTCTCTCTCTCTCTCTCATTATCTCTATCCCGTGTGATTATCGCTCATTCATTCACTTAACCGCCCGTGCATTCACTCACTCATTTTCTCTCTCATTATCTCTATCCCGTGTGATTATCGCTCATTCATTCACTTAACCGCCCGTGCATTCACTCACTCATTTTCTCTCTCGTTCGAACTCTCATTTTCTCTCTCATTCTCTCTATCCCGTGTGTTTATCGTTCATTATTTCATTCACTTAAATGCCCGTGCATTCACTCACTCATTTTCTCTCTCGTTCGAACTCTCATTTTCTCTCTCATTCTCTCTCTAGCCCGTGTGTTTATCGTTCATCCATTCATTCACTTAACCGCCCCTGCATTCACTCACTCATTCTCTCTCATTCTCTCTCATTCTCTCTCTCTCCGGTGTGTTTATCGCTCATTCATTCACTTAACCGGCCGTGCATTCACTCACTACTCACTCGCTCAATCGTTCATTTTACTCGCTCCCCGAATTCACCCTCTCCTCCACTGATTCGTTCACTTTCTCGTCAATTCACTCATTCGCCAACGCACTCGCACATGTATTCACTCATTCACTGAGCTGATTAATTGCTCACCAATTACCCCACGGATCGCCTCTCCATCCTGGTCACTCACACAAAGGTAAAGACCCCCGTGTAGCCTTTGACAGACTGTCGGGGCAAGTGCTGTTCGCGAGCACCTATGAAGGCCGGCACGGCACACGAGGGGGTGGGCGGCCAACACCACGCCCGGCCGTCTTTGTCTCCCCAGTGGCGATGTTTACTGCACAGCGCACCGGGTGCTCATTTGAGGCTGAGTCTACCTAGGAGAGGCCCAAAACCGGTTCAGATAATCGTCGCTTGGGGTTGGCCCTGAGCGGGAATCGAACTCGGATCATAGCGGAGTTCGTGGCGTGGCGTAGCGCTAACCGCTAACCTCTTACGCTGCTGCTACAGACACACAGACAAAGACTAAGATCCCCCCTGTAGTATTAACAGACTCATAATCTTTGTTCTAGATTTGAAGCTTTCGTGACTGCAAGGATTCATACTCTTAGGTTTTTTTAGGTAAAGTCACGTAGGTAAGGATAAATAAATAATAAAAATGTATAATAATAAATAACAATAATAGAAATAATAATAGAAATTAAATAATAAATCACGACGTTTCGGAGGCAACACAAGTCTCCGTCATCAGATGGGACCGTCACAGCTAGATTTACCGTATCAAGTGAGGCAGAGATTCCAAGAGACAAGCTCTAAAATACAAGTTAAGGGGTCGGAGATTGGATCAGCGTTTCCCCTAATGATGGTAATTAGTGTGGTGCTGCAGGTTACTTTTTTGATGGAGTTAAATAGGGATTTTTGATCGCGGGCCATTGAGGCAGACTCCTCAGAAACCCGCGACCACCACCCATCCTTGCAGCACCTCACGGCTTTCTGAACCTCCGAGCGAAGTCTGCGGTAATCCTCCTCAATCTTTGACGTGGGATGCTGTAAGACGATGAGAGTGGGCCTATCGCTATTTCTCAGCCATCCTGAACACCTCTTCTGTCAGCCAGGGTTTCTGGGGAGGTCTGGACCGCGTACCCAAAGCAGCCATTGCAGCTGCCTAAGTCATAGTCCTAAACCTCGCACATTTACCCTCAATATCAGGAGGAGTAGGGAACGATGCCAACCCCAGCTGCAAGTGATGACGACATTCTCGCTTGCAACTTTCATCAGCTAGCTGAGACCAGGCCACCTTAGGTTGGAATGGGGTCCTGTGTGTACACCTACCACCGGAGTGGAAGAATGGTAGTTGCATCATACAGATGACAAGTCGATGGTCATAGGGCAGATCAACTCCACGGTAGGTCCTGGTGTCAAGGACATGGACCCGCATCCGCTGTTCCATCATGATGTAGTCCAGCAGATGTTCTTGCTTGGACCCGGCATGCATCTATGATGTTGTGTGGATGCGCTGATGCCGGAACAGCGTGTTGGCAATTACAAGCCCATGGGCTGCACACAAATCTAGCAACCTCATACCGTTGTAATTGAGCTGGTCTGGCCCATGCCTTCCAATCACACCAGACCAGATGCCAGCATCATGACCAACTCGGTCATTGAAGTCACCCAACAAGATGACTCTATCTCGAGGGGCCACTTTAGCCAGCACTTGCGACAGGAGGTCATAGAAGGCATCTGACTCATCGGCCTTGCCTGCATCCCTCCACGGATGTTCGTCTTCGGTGGGGGCATAAGTAACCACGACCACCACTCCTCGCCTCCGATTGATGGGAAGGCGAGCCCAAAGTAGCCTGGGCTTACAGCTTCCCACATCTCACCACCACGCTACCACTCCCTGTTGTTTGGGAGTCTACTGCCCCGAGTAGAGGACTGTCCACCCCTCATGGTGGCAGGAGCCAGAGCCGGTCCACCGGACCTCCTGAATGCCACAGAGATCAAGGCGGTACCGGTCCAGCTCCCGACAGAGGAGTGACAGCCTCTCCTCCGCAGTGAGCATTCGAACATTCCACGTGGCCATCCGTAGTGGCTTTTTGTTGTTTCTGGAGGAGCCCCGAGGGTAAAGATTCAATCTCCTGGCTCCGCCAAATGGGGTTTGGCCAGGAGACGTCATAGACACCTGTCCCCCTGGGACCTCCGGCACAAACTTATTAATTACATTTTTTACATGGTTTTGTGGTAATTTATTGAAGGTGGAAAGTGTTATCAGCCCCTCGCACCCGTCCAGAG
>WFAB01003294.1:0-18301 GCA_018977245.1 Lethenteron camtschaticum | reverse complement strand
GAGTCTGTGGGTCTCTGTGTCGGTGAGTCTGTGGGTCTCTGGGTGATGAGTCTGTGGGTCTCTGTGTGGGTGAGTCTGTGGGTCTCTGGGTGATGTGTCTGTGGGTTCTGTGTGGTGAGTCTGGGGTCTTGTGTGTAGTCTGTGGTCTCTGGTGTGAGTCTGTGGGTCTCTGTGTGGTGGTCTGTGGGTGTCTGTGTGGTGGGTCTGTAGGTTCTGGGTGAATGAGTCTGTGGGTCTCTGGGGTGGTGAGTCTGTGGTCTCTGGTGTGGTGGGTCCTGTAGGTTCTTGGGTGATGAGTCTGTGGGTCTCTGTGTGGTGAGTCTATGGGTGTCTGTGTGGTGGGTCTGTGTTCTGGGTGAGAGTCTGTGGGTCTCTGGTGGTGGGGGGTCTGTGGTGGGCTGGGCTGGTGGGTCTGTGGTCTGGGTGGTGAGTCTGGGGGTCTGTGTGGTGAGTCTATGGGTGTCTGTGTGGTGGTCTGTAGGTCTCTGGGTGATGAGTCTGTGGGTCTCTGGGTGGTGAGTCTATGGGTGTCTGTGTGGTGGGTCTGTAGGTCTCTGGGTGATGAGTCTGTGGGTCTCTGTGTGGTGAGTCTATGGGTGTCTGTGTGGTGGGTCTGTAGGTCTCTGGGTGATGAGTCTGTGGGTCTCTGTGTGGTGAGTCTATGGGTCCGTCCTGATGTCGGTCGGAGCATCTGTTAGGTCTCTGGGTGATGAGTCTGTGGTCTCTGTGTGGTGAGTCTGTGCGGGTCTCTGGTAAGTGTCGTGGGTGAGTCCTGTGAGGTCTCTGGTGTGATGAGCTCTGGTGGAGTCTCTGTGTGGTGAGGTCTATGTGGGTGTCCTGTTGTCGGGGTGGGGTCTGTTAGGTCTCTGGTGATGAGTTCTGTGGAGGTCTCTGGGGTGGTGGAGTCTAGTGGTGGTAGTCTGGTGTGGTTGGGGTCTGGTAGGTCTCTGGGTGATGAGTCTGTGGGTCTCTGGTGTGGTGAGTCTATGGGTGTCTGTGTGTGGTGGGGTCTGTAGGTCTCTGGGGTGATGATGGGTTGTGGGGATCTCTGGGGTGGTGAGTCTAGATGGGTGAGTCTGTGTGTGTGGTGAGTCTATGGTGTGTCTGTGTGATGAGTCTATGGGTCTCTGTGTGGTGAGTCTATGGGTGTTCTGTGTGGTGAGTCTATGGGTTGTCTGGTGGTTGGTGGAGGTCTGATGGGTGGTCTGTGTGGTGAGTCTATGGGTGTCTGGTGTGGTGAGTCTATGGGTGTCTGTGTGGTGGGTCTGTAGGTCTCTGGGTGATGAGTCTGTGGGTCTCTGTGTGGTGAGTCTATGGGTGTCTGGGTGGTGTGGGTCTGTAGGTCTCTGGGTGATGAGTCTGTGGGTCTCTGTGTGGTGAGTCTATGGGTGTCTGTGTGGTGGGTCTGTAGGTCTCTGGGTGGTGAGTCTGTGGGTCTCTGTGTGGTGAGTCTATGGGTGTCTGTGTGGTGGGTCTGTAGGTCTCTGGGTGATGAGTCTGTGGGTCTCTGGGTGGTGAGTCTGATGGGTGTCTGTGTGGGTGAGTCTATGGGTGTCTGTGGTGGTGAGTCTATGGGTGTTGTTGTGGTGAGTCTATGGGTGTCTGTGTGGTGAGTCTATGGGTGTCTGTGTGGTGGGTCTGTAGGTCTCTGGGTGATGAGTCTGTGGGTCTCTGTGTGGTGAGTCTATGGGTGTCTGGGTGGTGGGTCTGTAGGTCTCTGGGTGATGAGTCTGTGGGTCTCTGTGTGGTGAGTCTATGGTGTCTGTGTGGTGGGTCTGTAGGTCTCTGGGTGATGAGTCTGTGGGTCTCTGTGTGGTGAGTCTATGGGTCTCTGTGTGATGAGTCTGTAGGTCTCTGGGTGATGAGTCTGTGGGTCTCTGTGTGGTGAGTCTATGGGTCTCTGTGTGATAGTCTGTAGATCTCTGGTGATGAGTCTGTGGGGTCTCTGTGTGGTGAGTCTGTGGGGTCTCTGTGTGGTGAGTCTATGGGTGTCTGTGTGGTGGTCTGTGGTCTCTGGGTGATGAGTCTGTGGGTCTCTGTGTGGTGAGTCTATGGGTGTCTGTGTGGTGGGTCTGTAGGTCTCTGGGTGGTGAGTCTGTGGGTCTCTGTGTGGTGAGTCTATGGGTGTCTGTGTGGTGGGTCTGTAGGTCTCTGGGTGATGAGTCTGTGGTCTCTGGGTGGTGAGTCCTATGGGTGTCTGTGTGGTGAGTCTATGGGTGTCTGTGTGGTGAGTCTATGGGTGTCTGTGTGGTGGAGTCTATGGGTGTCTGTGTGGTGGGTCTGTAGGTCTCTGGGTGATGAGTCTGTGGGTCTCTGTGTGGTGAGTCTATGGGTGTCTGGGTGGTGGGTCTGTAGGTATCTGGGTGATGAGTCTGTGGGTCTCTGTGTGGTGAGTCTATGGGTGTCTGTGTGGTGGGTCTGTAGGTCTCTGGGTGATGAGTCTGTGGGTCTCTGTGTGGTGAGTCTATGGGTCTCTGTGTGATGAGTCTGTAGGTCTCTGGGTGATGAGTCTGTGGGTCTCTGTGTGGTGAGTCTATGGGTCTCTGTGTGATGAGTCTGTAGGTCTCTGGGTGATGAGTCTGTGGGTCTCTGTGTGGTGAGTCTGTGGGTCTCTGTGTGGTGAGTCTATGGGTGTCTGTGTGGTGGGTCTGTAGGTCTCCGGGTGATGAGTCTGTGGGTCTCTGTGTGGTGAGTCTGTGGGTCTCTGTGTGATGAGTCTATGGGTGTCTGTGTGGTGAGTCTATGGGTGTCCTGTGTGGTGGGTCTATGGTCTCTGTGTGGTGGGTCTGTAGGTCTCTGGGTGATGAGTCTGTGGGTCTCTGTGTGGTGAGTCTATGGGTGTCTGGGTGGTGAGTCTATGGGTGTCTGTGTGGTGAGTCTATGGGTGTCTGTGTGGTGAGTCTGTGGGTCTCTGGGTGATGAGTCTGTGGGTCTCTGGGTGAAGAGTCTGTGGGTCTCTGTGTGGTGAGTCTGTGGGTCTCTGGGTGATGAGTCTGTGGGTCTCTGTGTGGTGAGTCTGTGGGTCTCTGTGTGGTGAGTCTGTGGGTCTCTGGGTGATGAGTCTGTGGGTCTCTGTGTGGTGGGTCTGTGGGTGTCTGTGTGGTGGGTCTGTAGGTCTCTGGGTGATGAGTCTGTGGGTCTCTGGGTGGTGAGTCTGTGGGTCTCTGTGTGGTGGGTCTGTAGGTCTCTGGGTGATGAGTCTGTGGGTCTCTGTGTGGTGAGTCTATGGGTGTCTGTGTGGTGGGTCTGTAGGTCTCTGGGTGATGAGTCTGTGGGTCTCTGGGTGGTGAGTCTATGGGTGTCTGTGTGGTGGGTCTGTAGGTCTCTGGGTGATGGTCTGTGGGTCTCTGTGTGGTGAGTCTATGGGTGTCTGTGTGGTGGGTCTGTAGGTCTCTGGGTGATGAGTCTGTGGGTCTCTGTGTGGTGAGTCTATGGGTCTCTGTGTGGTGGGTCTGTAGGTCTCTGGGTGATGAGTCTGTGGGTCTCTGTGTGGTGAGTCTGTGGGTCTCTGTGTGGTGAGTCTGTGGGTCTCTGGGTGATGAGTCTGTAGGTCTCTGGGTGATGAGTCTGTGGGTCTCTGTGTGGTGAGTCTATGGGTGTCTGTGTGGTGGGTCTGTAGGTCTCTGGGTGATGAGTCTGTGGGTCTCTGTGTGGTGAGTCTATGGGGTCTCTGGGTGATGAGTCTGTGGGTCTCTGGGTGTGAGTCTGTGGGTCTCTGTGTGGTGAGTCTGAGGTCTCTGGTAAGTCGTGGGTCTCTGGGTGGTGAGTCTATGGGTTGTGTGGTCTTGGTCTCTGGTGTGGTGAGTCTATGGGTGTCTGTGTGGTGGGTCTGTAGGTCTCTGGGTGATGAGTCTGTGGGTCTCTGTGTGGTGAGTCTATGGTGTCTGTGTGGTGGGTCTGTAGGTCTCTGGGTGATGAGTCTGTGGGTCTCTGTGTGGTGAGTCTGTGGGTCTCTGTGTGGTGGGTCTGTAGGTCTCTGGGTGATGAGTCTGTGGGTCCTCTGTGTGGTGAGTCTATGGGTGTCTGTGTGGTGGGTCTGTAGGTCTCTGGGTGATGAGTCTGTGGGTCTCTGTGTGGTGAGTCTGTGGGTCTCTGTGTGGTGGGTCTGTAGGTCTCTGGGTGATGAGTCTGTGGGTCTCTGTGTGGTGAGTCTATGGGTGTCTGTGTGGTGGGTCTGTAGGTCTCTGGGTGATGAGTCTGTGGGTCTCTGGGTGGTGAGTCTATGGGTGTCTGTGTGGTGGGTCTGTAGGTCTCTGGGTGATGAGTCTGTGGGTCTCTGTGTGGTGAGTCTATGGGTGTCTGTGTGGTGGGTCTGTAGGTCTCTGGGTGATGAGTCTGTGGGTCTCTGGGTGGTGAGTCTATGGGTGTCTGTGTGGTGAGTCTATGGGTGTCTGTGTGATGAGTCTATGGGTCTCTGTGTGGTGAGTCTATGGGTGTCTGTGTGGTGAGTCTATGGGTGTCTGTGTGGTGAGTCTATGGGTGTCTGTGTGGTGAGTCTATGGGTGTCTGTGTGGTGAGTCTATGAGTGTCTGTGTGGTGGGTCTGTAGGTCTCTGGGTGATGAGTCTGTGGGTCTCTGTGTGGTGAGTCTATGGGTGTCTGGGTGGTGGGTCTGTAGGTCTCTGGGTGATGAGTCTGTGGGTCTCTGTGTGGTGAGTCTATGGGTGTCTGTGTGGTGGGTCTGTAGGTCTCTGGGTGGTGAGTCTGTGGGTATCTGTGTGGTGAGTCTATGGGTGTCTGTGTGGTGGGTCTGTAGGGTCTCTGGGTGATGAGTCTGTGGGTCTCTGGGTGGTGAGTCTATGGGTGTCTGTGTGGTGAGTCTATGGGTGTCTGTGTGGTGAGTCTATGGGTGTCTGTGTGGTGAGTCTATGGGTGTCTGTGTGGTGAGTCTATGGGTGTCTGTGTGGTGGGTCTGTAGGTCTCTGGGTGATGAGTCTGTGGGTCTCTGTGTGGTGAGTCTATGGGTGTCTGTGTGGTGGGTCTGTAGGTCTCTGGGTGATGAGTCTGTGGGTCTCTGTGTGGTGAGTCTATGGGTCTCTGTGTGGTGGGTCTGTAGGTCTCTGGGTGATGAGTCTGTGGGTCTCTGTGTGGTGAGTCTGTGGGTCTCTGTGTGGTGAGTCTGTGGGTCTCTGGGTGATGAGTCTGTAGGTCTCTGGGTGATGAGTCTGTGGGTCTCTGTGTGGTGAGTCTATGGGTGTCTGTGTGGTGGGTCTGTAGGTCTCTGGGTGATGAGTCTGTGGGTCTCTGTGTGGTGAGTCTATGGGTCTTGGTGATGAGTCTTGGGTCTCTGGGTGGTGAGTCTGTGGGTCTCTGTGTGGTGAGTCTGTAGGTCTCTGGGTGATGAGTCTGTGGGTCTCTGGGTGGTGAGTCTATGGGTCTCTGTGTGGTGAGTCTATGGGTGTCTGTGTGGTGGGTCTGTAGGTCTCTGGGTGATGAGTCTGTGGGTCTCTGTGTGGTGAGTCTATGGGTGTCTGTGTGGTGGGTCTGTAGGTCTCTGGGTGATGAGT
Organism: Lethenteron camtschaticum; assembly: GCA_018977245.1. Lineage (NCBI taxonomy): Eukaryota > Metazoa > Chordata > Hyperoartia > Petromyzontiformes > Petromyzontidae > Lethenteron > Lethenteron camtschaticum. The sequence continues at coordinate 12,795 of WFAB01003294.1, read as the reverse complement.
CTGTGGGTCTCTGTGTGGTGAGTCTGTGGGTCTCTGTGTGGTGGGTCTGTAGGTCTCTGGGTGATGAGTCTGTGGGTCTCTGTGTGGTGAGTCTATGGGTGTCTGTGTGGTGGGTCTGTAGGTCTCTGGGTGATGAGTCTGTGGGTCTCTGTGTGGTGAGTCTGTGGGTCTCTGTGTGGTGGGTCTGTAGGTCTCTGGGTGATGAGTCTGTGGGTCTCTGTGTGGTGAGTCTATGGTGTCTGTGTGGTGGGTCTGTAGGTCTCTGGGTGATGAGTCTGTGGGTCTCTGGGTGGTGAGTCTATGGGTGTCTGGTGTGGTGGGTCTGTAGGTCTCTGGGTGATGAGTCTGTGGGTCTCTGTGTGGTGAGTCTATGGGTGTCTGTGTGGTGGGTCTGTAGGTCTCTGGGTGATGAGTCTGTGGGTCTCTGGGTGGTGAGTCTATGGGTGTCTGTGTGGTGAGTCTATGGGTGTCTGTGTGATGAGTCTATGGGTCTCTGTGTGGTGAGTCTATGGGTGTCTGTGTGGTGAGTCTATGGGTGTCTGTGTGGTGAGTCTATGGGTGTCTGTGTGGTGAGTCTATGGGTGTCTGTGTGGTGAGTCTATGGGTGTTTGTGTGGTGGGTCTGTAGGTCTCTGGGTGATGAGTCTGTGGGTCTCTGTGTGGTGAGTCTATGGGTGTCTGGGTGGTGGGTCTGTAGGTCTCTGGGTGATGAGTCTGTGGGTCTCTGTGTGGTGAGTCTATGGGTGTCTGTGTGTGGGTCTGTAGGTCTCTGGGTGGTGAGTCTGTGGGTATCTGTGTGGTGAGTCTATGGGTGTCTGTGTGGTGGGTCTGTAGGTCTCTGGGTGATGAGTCTGTGGGTCTCTGGGTGGTGAGTCTATGGGTGTCTGTGTGGTGAGTCTATGGGTGTCTGTGTGGTGAGTCTATGGGTGTCTGTGTGGTGAGTCTATGGGTGTCTGTGTGGTGAGTCTATGGGTGTCTGTGTGGTGGGTCTGTAGGTCTCTGGGTGATGAGTCTGTGGGTCTCTGTGTGGTGAGTCTATGGGTGTCTGTGTGGTGGGTCTGTAGGTCTCTGGGTGATGAGTCTGTGGGTCTCTGTGTGGTGAGTCTATGGGTCTCTGTGTGATGAGTCTGTAGGTCTCTGGGTGATGAGTCTGTGGGTCTCTGTGTGGTGAGTCTATGGGTCTCTGTGTGATGAATCTGTAGGTCTCTGGGTGATGAGTCTGTGGGTCTCTGTGTGGTGAGTCTGTGGGTCTCTGTGTGGTGAGTCTATGGGTGTCTGTGTGGTGGGTCTGTAGGTCTCTGGGTGATGAGTCTGTGGGTCTCTGTGTGGTGAGTCTGTGGGTCTCTGTGTGATGAGTCTATGGGTGTCTGTGTGGTGAGTCTATGGGTGTCTGTGTGGTGGGTCTATGGGTCTCTGTGTGGTGGGTCTGTAGGTCTCTGGGTGATGAGTCTGTGGGTCTCTGTGTGGTGAGTCTATGGGTGTCTGGGTGGTGAGTCTATGGGTGTCTGTGTGGTGAGTCTATGGGTGTCTGTGTGGTGAGTCTGTGGGTCTCTGGGTGATGAGTCTGTGGGTCTCTGGGTGATGAGTCTGTGGGTCTCTGTGTGGTGAGTCTGTGGGTCTCTGGGTGATGAGTCTGTGGGTCTCTGTGTGGTGAGTCTGTGGGTCTCTGTGTGGTGAGTCTGTGGGTCTCTGGGTGATGAGTCTGTGGGTCTCTGTGTGGTGGGTCTGTGGGTGTCTGTGTGGTGGGTCTGTAGGTCTCTGGGTGATGAGTCTGTGGGTCTCTGGGTGGTGAGTCTGTGGGTCTCTGTGTGGTGGGTCTGTAGGTCTCTGGATGATGAGTCTGTGGGTCTCTGTGTGGTGAGTCTATGGGTGTCTGTGTGGTGGGTCTGTAGGTCTCTGGGTGATGAGTCTGTGGGTCTCTGGGTGGTGAGTCTATGGGTGTCTGTGTGGTGGGTCTGTAGGTCTCTGGGTGATGAGTCTGTGGGTCTCTGTGTGGTGAGTCTATGGGTGTCTGTGTGGTGGGTCTGTAGGTCTCTGGGTGATGAGTCTGTGGGTCTCTGGGTGGTGAGTCTATGGGTGTCTGTGTGGTGGGTCTGTAGGTCTCTGGGTGATGAGTCTGTGGGTCTCTGTGTGGTGAGTCTATGGGTGTCTGTGTGGTGGGTCTGTAGGTCTCTGGGTGATGAGTCTGTGGGTCTCTGGGTGGTGAGTCTATGGGTGTCTGTGTGGTGGGTCTGTAGGTCTCTGGGTGATGAGTCTGTGGGTCTCTGTGTGGTGAGTCTATGGGTCTCTGTGTGGTGGGTCTGTAGGTCTCTGGGTGATGAGTCTGTCGGTCTCTGTGTGGTGAGTCTGTGGGTCTCTGTGTGGTGAGTCTGTGGGTCTCTGGGTGATGAGTCTGTAGGTCTCTGGGTGATGAGTCTGTGGGTCTCTGTGTGGTGAGTCTATGGGTGTCTGTGTGGTGGGTCTGTAGGTCTCTGGGTGATGAGTCTGTGGGTCTCTGTGTGGTGAGTCTATGGGTCTCTGGGTGATGAGTCTGTGGGTCTCTGGGTGGTGAGTCTGTGGGTCTCTGTGTGGTGAGTCTGTAGGTCTCTGGGTGATGAGTCTGTGGGTCTCTGGGTGGTGAGTCTATGGGTCTCTGTGTGGTGAGTCTATGGGTGTCTGTGTGGTGGGTCTGTAGGTCTCTGGGTGATGAGTCTGTGGGGTCTCTGTGTGGTGAGTCTATGGGTGTCTGTGTGGTGGGTCTGTAGGTCTCTGGGTGATGAGTCTGTGGGTCTCTGTGTGGTGAGTCTGTGGGTCTCTGTGTGGTGGGTCTGTAGGTCTCTGGGTGATGAGTCTGTGGGTCTCTGTGTGGTGAGTCTATGGGTGTCTGTGTGGTGGGTCTGTAGGTCTCTGGGTGATGAGTCTGTGGGTCTCTGTGTGGTGAGTCTATGGGTGTCTGTGTGGTGGGTCTGTAGGTCTCTGGGTGATGAGTCTGTGGGTCTCTGGGTGGTGAGTCTATGGGTGTCTGTGTGGTGAGTCTATGGGTGTCTGTGTGATGAGTCTATGGGTCTCTGTGTGGTGAGTCTATGGGTGTCTGTGTGGTGAGTCTATGGGTGTCTGTGTGGTGAGTCTATGGGTGTCTGTGTGGTGAGTCTATGGGTGTCTGTGTGGTGAGTCTATGGGTGTCTGTGTGGTGGGTCTGTAGGTCTCTGGGTGATGAGTCTGTGGGTCTCTGTGTGGTGAGTCTATGGGTGTCTGGGTGGTGGGTCTGTAGGTCTCTGGGTGATGAGTCTGTGGGTCTCTGTGTGGTGAGTCTATGGGTGTCTGTGTGGTGGGTCTGTAGGTCTCTGGGTGGTGAGTCTGTGGGTCTCTGTGTGGTGAGTCTATGGGTGTCTGTGTGGTGGGTCTGTAGGTCTCTGGGTGATGAGTCTGTGGGTCTCTGGGTGGTGAGTCTATGGGTGTCTGTGTGGTGAGTCTATGGGTGTCTGTGTGATGAGTCTATGGGTCTCTGTGTGGTGAGTCTATGGGTGTCTGTGTGGTGAGTCTATGGGTGTCTGTGTGGTGAGTCTATGGGTGTCTGTGTGGTGAGTCTATGGGTGTCTGTGTGGTGAGTCTATGGGTGTCTGGGTGGTGAGTCTCTGTGTGATGAGTCTATGGGTGTCTGTGTGGTGGGTCTGTAGGTCTCTGGGTGATGAGTCTGTGGGTCTCTGTGTGGTGAGTCTATGGGTGTCTGTGTGGTGAGTCTATGGGTGTCTGTGTGATGAGTCTATGGGTCTCTGTGTGGTGAGTCTATGGGTGTCTGTGTGGTGAGTCTATGGGTGTCTGTGTGGTGAGTCTATGGGTGTCTGGGTGGTGAGTCTCTGTGTGATGAGTCTATGGGTGTTTGGGTGGTGAGTCTCTGTGTGGTGAGTCTGTGGGTATCTGTGTGGTGGGGGTCTGTAGGTCTCTGTGTGGTGGGTCTGTAGGTCTCTGTGTGGTGAGTCTATGGGTCTCTGGGTGATGAGTCTATGGGTGTCTGGGTGATGAGTCTATGGGTCTCTGTGTGGTGAGTCTATGGGTCTCTGGGTGATGAGTCTATGGGTATCTGTGTGGTGAGTCTATGGGTGTCTGTGTGATGAGTCTATGGGTGATGAGTCTATGGGTGTCTGTGTGGTGAGTCTATGGGTGATGAGTCTATGGGTCTCTGGGTGGTGAGTTTATGGGTCTCTGTGTGAGTCTATGGGTGTCTGGGTGATGAGTATATGGTCTCTGTGTGATGAGTCAATGGGTGATAAGTATATGCGTGTCTGTGTGATGAGTTTATGGGTCTCTGTGTGACTAGTCAATAGGTGATGAGTCTATGGGTGTCTGTGTGATGAGTCTATGGGTCTCTGGGTGATGAGTCTATGGGTCTCTGTGTGATGAGTTTATGGGTCTCTGTGTGAGTCTATGTGTCTCTGTGTGAGTCTATGGGTCTCCGTGTGAGTCTATGGGTCTCTGGTGTGGTGAGTCTATGGGTCTCTGTGTGTTGAGTCTGTGGGTCTCTGTGTGGTGAGTCTATGGGTCTCTGTGTGGTGAGTCTATGGGTCTCTGGGTGATGAGTCTATGGGTGTCTGTGTAGTGAGTCTATGGGTCTCTGTGTGATGAGTCTATGGGTGATGAGTCTATGGGTGATGAGTCTATGGGTGGTGAGTCTATAGGTGATGAGTCTATGGGTGATGAGTCTATGGGTGGTGAGTCTATGGGTGGTGAGTCTATGGGTGTCTGTGTGGTGAGTATATGGGTGATGAGTCTATGGGTGGTGAGTCTATGGGTGTCTGTGTGGTGAGTATATGGGTGGTGAGTCTATGGGTGATGAGTCTATGGGTGATGAGTCTATGGGTGTCTGTGTGGTGAGTATATGGGTGATGAGTCTATGGGTGGTGAGTCTATGGGTGTCTGTGTGGTGAGTATATGGGTGGTGAGTATATGGGTGGTGAGTCTATGGGTGTCTGTGTGGTGAGTATATGGGTGGTGAGTATATGGGTGATGAGTCTATGGGTGGTGAGTCTATGGGTGATGAGTCTATGGGTGATGAGTCTATGGGTGTCTGTGTGGTGAGTCTATGGGTGATGAGTCTATGGGTGATGAGTCTATGGGTGATGAGTCTATGGGCGTCATCGGACTTCTCGCTCTTATTCGGGACACCCAAAACACAACAACAACAACAACAACCGCCATTCGCCACTAAGTGGCGGTGACGTCACCACGACGCTTGTGCCAGGCCAAGTGCACCTTGAGGCCACGTGAAGTGTCGAACGCCCGCTGGCAGGAGGTCACGGGGCAGACCCAGCAGGTGCCACGGGTCGACTGACCGAGATGACCGAGATGATTGGCTGATGCACCACCTGTGCCCCTACTGTGCCAACTTGCTGTGCTTTAGCCACCCGGCGCTCCGCTCGTTGTTGTGAGCGTCGCTCCTCCGCCCTCCGTTGTTGCTGGAGGGCGACTGCCTCCAACTGCCCAGTAGCGTCCTTCACGAGCCTCCTCCACTGAGGCCGATCTTGACACCGCTGGTACCGGTCATCGGCAAGTCCACTCAGCTCCACGTCCTCCCGTACCAACACACAGGCACTCCTTGGCATACGAAATAGACGCGTTCCCGGAAAAGGGACGCATATTTCAACATCGCGTTAGGTCCACAGCAATTTCCCCGTAAGAAACAATGTGCAAAGGGAGCGGGTTTCGGGAATTCCACTCACACTCGCAAACATAATCGCCTTCATTGTCCTCGCCGATATCAACACAACACGTGTGCGTCAACACAATATAAGACGTTAAATTAAAAGGAAAATCACGTAAACTCTCATCTACTTCCTATCAAGCGAAAATTGAGAAATACGGTAACACATTCCTGCGGAGGGAGCTGGTAGGAACGTTGGTTGCTCGGTCAATGGCCTGCAGGGTCAACGGCGGCGTGGTGTATTCCGCAAATATGGCCGACTGTGAGGGCGGGCACAAGCCGGCGTGAGTAGGTGAAACGTTGAGTTTTGTAAGGGCACCACGGGGTGACCAGCCCTCCCCACCCAGCCCCACCCCTCCCACCCCCACCCAGCCCCACCCAGCCCCTCCCCACCCTCCCCACCCAGCCCCTCCCCACCCTCCCACCCAGCCCCTCCCCACCTCCCCTCTCCACCCAGCCCTTCCCTCCCCACCCAGCCCTTCCCCACCCTCCCCACCCAGCCCTCCCCACCCTCCTTCTCCACCCAGCCCTTCCCTCCCACCCAGCCCCCCCCCCCCCCCCCCAGCCCCTCCCCACCCTCCCCTCCACCCAGCCCTTCCCCCCCACCCAGCCCTTCCCCACCCTCCCCACCCAGCCCCTCCCCACCCTCCCCTCTCCACCCAGCCCTTCCCTCCCCACCCAGCCCTTCCCCACCCTCCCCACCCAGCCCTCCCCACCCTCCCTTCTCCACCCAGCCCTTCCCTCCCCACCCAGCCCCTCCCCACCCTCCCCACCCAGCCCCTCCCCACCCTCCCTTCTCCACCCAGCCCTTCCCTCCCCACCCAGCCCTCCCCACCCTCCCCACCCAGCCCCTCCCCACCCTCCCCTCTCCACCCAGCCCTTCCCTCCCACCCAGCCCTCCCCACCCTCCCCACCCAGCCCCTCCCCACCCTCCCCTCTCCACCCAGCCCCACCCTTCCCACCCAGCCCTTACCCACCCTCCCCACCCAGCCCCTCCCACCCTCCCCTCTCCACCCAGCCCCACCCCTCCCATTTTTTGATGCACGACGGACGGACGGACACAATAATCCCCTGTGGGCTGGTGTAACCAGGAGGTAGCTACCAGTGTAACTTACTTGTGACTCCGCCTGAGTTGCTTCGTTGAGACGAAGGTAAGAGTGCCGGTGGAGACGCGGCGAGGTGCTGCTCGGTGGAGCGAGCCAGTCATCGTACCGCACTGGCTGCTCGCAACCAGAGCCGGATAATTATCCTCGTAGCAAAGTAGCTACACGTGTAGCTACTACTACTACACGTGTAGTAGTAGTAGCTACTACTACACGTGTAGTAGTAGCTACTACTACACTACTACTACACGTGTAGTAGTAGTAGCTACTACTACACGTGTAGTAGTAGCTACTACTACACTACTACTACACGTGTAGTAGTAGTGTAGTAGTAGCTACTACTACACGTGTAGTAGTAGCTACACGTGTAGTAGTAGCTACTACTACACTACTACTACACGTGTAGTAGTAGTAGCTACTACTACACGTGTAGTAGTAGCTACTACTACACTACTACTACACGTGTAGTAGTAGTGTAGTAGTAGCTACACGTGTAGTAGTAGCTCTCACATGGTGTTGGACCAGATGACGCCAAAAGGCGTCATCAGTTTTGTTGCCAGATAAAAGGGTAAAAAACCAATTATCATATTTTTTATTCTGGCAAATGAGGTCCAATGGTGTAAATGTACCCATGTTTTATTTATTTTTTTGACTCGTCATGCAATCACGATGTTGCAAATGATGGACAGATGCAGCTTCCTGCCATTGTCATTGAGCTGCTCTGAACAACGCCTTCCGATCACTCCTGCTTGCATCTTGACTCACTCGGGGATTAGAGTCGTACTAAATGATAACTGCATTTTTAGTATTTACACTATGAGATCTCTTTTACCAGTGGCAAAATATAGTAGTAGGTTTTTACCCTTTTAAACTGGTACAAAACTGACACCTTTATTCAAGGCATCATGGGGACTAGGCTCTAAAGAAAGCTGTCTCGGGTGTGGACCAATCAACTTCAAGGACAGTGCACACTTATCATTATCAGAGTTGCTTCGTTTTGTTTGCTTTTTTGACTACTTGTGTTGTGGTTATTGCAAACATGATGCCTTGTATAAAGGTGTCAGTTTTGTACCAGTTTAAAAGGGTAAAAACCTATTACTATATTTTAAAGGGCCACTTTAGCCAGCACGTTGAAGAGGAGGTCATATAATTCATCTGATTCATCAGCCCTTGCCTACATCCGTCCGCGCATGTTCATCTTCGGTGTGCGTGTCAGCCATCACCACTATTCCTCACGTCCTGTTCATGGGGAGGCAAGCTCACAATAGTCTGGGATTCACATCTTCCTACACCTCACCGTGACGCCACACATCCTGACTCGTTCAGAGGACGAGCCATACTTTTAAAATCCTTTATATTAAGTTCGCTTGCTTGCTTGCTTGCGTGCTTGCTTGCTTACGACCGTGCAAATCTTTCGGTCGTTTTTAACCCACTTCCCGTGATCCAATCGAGCTGACATTTTGCACACAGATTCGTTGTGCGTGACAATTAATGTTCGTGAAATTTTTTTTTACCAAAATTTTACACTGTTTAGGGAAAACAATTAAATGTTTAATTAACAATTGCTTAATACTGGCAGACAATCATCTGACCCATAGGTGGCAGCCATCTCAAGCCAGAGGACGAGAGGACTCTAGCCGCCACGCATATAAAGGATTTATAGTGAAAAACTTTGTTTTACAGGTTATACTTGTTGGTTCTTTCGGTAAAGTCACGAGGGTAGAAATACAATGAAATTTAATAAAACAGATCACGACGTTTCGATCGCAACACAAACAATCTTCATCGGGTGGAAGCTAGAAATGTGAAGCTGAGTGTGGGACACGCGGGGAAAGTAACTCGGAATAAGTACAACCCGTAAAAACAAAGTTTTTCACTATAAATCCTTCATATGCGTGGCGACTAGAGTCCTCTCGTCCTCTGGCTTGAGATGGCTGCCACCTATTGGTCAGATGATTGCATTGCAATATTAAGCAATTGGTAATTAAATATAATATTTTGTCCTAAAAAGTGTAAAGTTTTGGAAAAAAATTTTCACGAACATTAATTGTCACGCACAACGAGTCTGTGTGCAAAATGTCAGCTCGATTGGATCACGGGAAGTGGGTTAAAAAACGACCGAAGATTTGCACGGTCGTAAGCAAGCAAGCGAACTTAATATAAAGGATTTAAAAAGCTACTTGTAAACGGCAGGAAGGATGTAAACAACCACAACCATCTTCTTGGTTCTGTCGGTAAAGTCGCGTAGAATGGAAATAATAAATAATAAATTAAAACATAAGAAAATAATTCTCACGACGTTTTTTATTTTATTATTTCCCTTCTACGTGACTTTACCGAAAGAACCAAGAAGATGAATCCCTGCAGTCACGAAAGCTTTAAATAGAGATTCAACCACAACAGTCAAGGCTCTACCTGGCTAATAACGTCATTCCAATGATTGCTTAATTCCCAGTGGCGATGTTTGATGATGGTGATTATGATTGGTGAATAACTTATGGATGTCGAGAATGATGGTGATGATGGCAGTGATGGTAATGGTGATGATGTTGATGATGGTAGTGATGGTAATGGTGATGATGTTGATGATGGTAGTGATGGTAATGGTGATGATGTTGATGATGGTGGTAATGGCAGTGATGACGATGGTGATGATGTTGGCAGTGATGGTAATGATGGTAACGATGATGATGATGATGGTGGTGGTGATGGCAGTGATGGTAATGGTGATGATGGCGGTGATGATCATGGCGGTGATGATGGTGATGTTGATGATGTTGGTTGTGGTGGCGATGGCAGTGATGACCGTAATGATGACGATGGTGGTGATGGCAGTGATGGTAACGATGATGATGTTGATGATGGTGGTGGTAATGGCAATGATGACAATGGTGATGATGATGGTGATGGTAATGATGGTAACGATGATGATGATGATGATGGTGGTGGTGGTGATAGCAGTGATGACGGTAATGATGTTGGTGGTGATGGCAGTGATGGTAACGATGATGATGTTGATGATGTTGGTTGTGGTGGTCATGGCAGTGATGGCGATGATGATGGTGGTGATGGTGATGGCAGTGATGGTAACGATGATGTTGTTGATGATGGTGGTGGTAATGGCAATGATGACAATGGTGATGATGATGGTGATGGTAATGATGGTAACGATGATGATGATGGTGGTGGTGATGGCAGTGATGACGGTAATGTCATGATGATGGCAGTGATGGTAATGATGTTAACGATGATGATGGTGGTGGTGATGGCAGTGATGACGATGATGATGGTGGTGATGACAATGATGATGATGTTGATGATGGTGGTGGTGGTAATGGCAGTGATGGTAATGGTGATAATGCTGATGGCAGTGATGGTAACGATGATGAGTGACTCATGCAGGCAGCTATGGCTGCAGAGTTTGGTAGTACATGTTGTTTATGTCGTTTATTGTGAAAATTCGGTCACAGTTCCTATGATCACTGTTTTATTGCTTTTATGGCTTTATTTTTGTGATTTCGAAAAGTGTTTTGGTTTGGCCATGTTTGTTTTTTTGTAGTACGGAGTTGACGGCCTTAATCTAAGTTGTCTTGTGGTTGTTGTTGTTTGACTTGCATCCCACTGGGATTTTTGCACACAGCGTTGGTGTACGGTGTTTTATCTGCAATATTTTTCTGTCTTTTCTTGGATTTTTTGTTTGCACTCAGTCACATAGTCACTTTAAGATGTTTTCTTGTTCATGTTTTAGTTTTTTGTTTGTTGCGGTTGCACCCGATTCAAGAGCCGCATGGCTCACAGGGCTACACATAATACATGAACTTGAATGATGGCGGTGATGATGTTGGTTGTGGTGGTGATGGCAGTGATGACGGTAATGATGATGATGGTGGTGGTGATGGCAGTGATGACGATGATGATGGTATTGATGGCAATGATGGTAACGATGATGATGATGGTGGTGATGTCAGTGATGGTAATGGTGATGATGATGATGGTAGTAGTGATGGTAATGGTGATGATTGCGGTGATGATGATGGCGGGGATGATCATGACACTGATGATGATAGTGATGGTGGTGATGATGGTAACGAAGATGATGGCAGTGATGGTAACGATGATGATGTTGATGATGTTGGTTGTGGTGGTGATGGCAGTGATGACGGTAATGATGATGATGGTGGTGATGGCAGTGATGACGATGATGTTGGTATTGATGGCAATGATGGTAACGATGATGATGATGATGTTGATGATGGTGGTGGTAATGGCAGTGATGGTAATGGTGATGATGATGATGACAGTGATGGTAACGATGATGATGGCAGTGATGATGATGATGATGTTGGTATTGATGGCAATGATGGTAACGATGATGATGTTGATGATGGTGGTGGTGATGGCAGTGATGGTAATGGTGATGATGATGGCAGTGATGGTAACGATCATGATGTTGATGGTGGTGGTGGTGATGGCAGTGATGACGATGATGTTGGTATTGATGGCAATGATGGTAACGATGATGATGATGATGATGGTAACAATGATAATGGCAGTGATGGTGATGATCATGACAATGATGATGGTGATGATGATGGTGGTGGTGGTGATGAAGATGATGATGATGGTGGTGGTGGTGGTGGTGATGGTGGTGATGATGGTGATGATGATGATGGGGGTGGTGATGATGATGATGGGGGTGGTGATGATGATGATGGTGGTGGTGATGGTGGTGATGATGGGGGTGGTGATGATGATGGTGATGATGGTGATGATGATGATGGTGGTGGTGGTGATGGTGGTGGTGGTGATGGTGGTGATGATGGGGGTGGTGATGATGAACGGTGATGATGGTGATGATGATGATGGTGGTGGTGGTGATGGTGGTGATGATGGCAATGGTGATAATAATGTTGATAGTGATGGTGATGATAACGTTGACGATGATGACCTTAATGACGTTGATGATGATGTCGATGATGACGATGATGACGTTGATGATGATGACGTTGATAATGATGACGTTGATGATGATGTCGATGATGATGATGACGTTGATGATGATGAGTTGATGATGATGTCGATGATGATGATGATGACGTTGATGATGACGTTGTTGATGTTGATGATGATGAAGTTGATGATGTTGATGATGATGAAGTTGATGATGTTGATGATGATGAAGTTGATGATGTTGATGATGACGTTGATGATGAAGTTGATGATGTTGATGATGATGATGACGTTGATGATGATGATGTTGATGTTGATGATGATGATGCCGCAGCCTCCTACGAGCTGCACGTGCGTGAGGGCGCCGCGCTGGGGCGACGAGCTGGGCCGCCTCGGGGTGACGGACGCGGACGAAGGCCCCAACGCGGAGGCGGCCTTCCGCCTGCTGCCCTCGCCCTCCTCGGCCTTCGTGCACGTGCACGCGGACCCCGCCTCCAACCAGGGCGTAGTCACCCTCGCACAGGTACCTACTCCACCTCCACCTCCTCCACCTCCTCCACCTCCACCTCCTCCACCTCCTCCACCTCCACCACCTCCTCCACCTCCTCCACCTCCTCCACCTCCTCCTCCACCTCCACCTCCTCCACCTCCACCACCTCCACCTCCTCCACCTCCACCACCTCCTCCACCTCCTCCACCTCCTCCTCACCTCCTCCACCTCCACCACCTCCTCCACCTCCTCCTCCACCTCCTCCACCTCCACCACCTCCTCCACCTCCTCCACCTCCACCACCTCCTCCACCTCTCCTCCACCTCCTCCACCTCCTCCACCTCCTCCACCTCCTCCACCTCCTCCTCCACCTCCTCCACCACCTCCTCCACCTCATCCTCCACCTCCTCCTGCACGTTCTCCACCTCCTCTTCCACCTCCTCCTCCACCTCCTCCACCTCCACCTCCTCCACCTTCTCCACCTCCTCCACCTCTCACGACGTTTCGGCCACAACACAAGCAGCCGTCCTCAGGTGAGGAACAGGTCTGCCTGAAAAACAGCCTCGTAAGAGCTCT
>WFAB01003293.1:0-18302 GCA_018977245.1 Lethenteron camtschaticum | reverse complement strand
ATTGGTGAGTGTGAGTGGTGAGTGAGGTGGTGAGTAAAGTGGTGAGTGGTGACTGGTGAGTGAGTGGTGAGTGAGTGGTGAGCGAGTGGTGAGTAGAGTGAGTCAGTGGTGAGTGGTGAGTGAGTGGTGAGTAGAGTGGTGAGTGAGTGGTGAGTGAGTGGTGAGTTAGTGGTGAGTAAGTGTGAGTGAGTGGTGAGTGAGTGGTGAGTGAGTGTTGAGTGAGTGGTGAGTGAGTGGTGAGTGATGAGTGAGTGGTGAGTAGTGAGTGGTGAGCACGTGGTAAGTGGTGAGTAGGTGGTGAGTGAGTGGTGAGCACGTGGTGAGTGAGTGGTGAGTGAGTGGTGAGTAAGTGAGTGGTGAGTGAGTGGTGAGTGAGTGAGTGAGTGGTGAGCACGTGGTGAGTGAGTGGTGAGTGAGTGAGTGGTGAGTGAGTGGGGAGTAAGTGGTGAGTGAGTGGTGAGTGAGTGGTGAGTGAGTGCTGAGTGAGTGAGTGGTGAGTGAGTGGTGAGTGAGTGAGTGGTGAGCACGTGGTGAGTGTGTACTGAGCACGTGGGTGAGTGAGTGGTGAGTGAGTGGTGAGTGAGTGGTGAGTAAGTGAGTGGTGAGTGAGTGGTGAGCACGTGGTGAGTGAGTGGTGAGTGAGTGAGTGGTGAGTGAGTGGTGAGTGAGTGAGTGGTGAGTGAGTGGTGAGTGAGGGTTGAGTGAGTGGTGAGTGAGTGAGTGGTGAGCACGTGGTGAGTGAGTGTTGAGTGAGTGGTGAGTAAGTGGTGAGTGAGTGAGTGGTGAGTAAGTGAGTGGTAAGTGAGCACGTGTTGAGTGAGTGGTGAGTGAGTGGTAAGTGAGCACGTAGTGAGTGAGTGGTGAGTGAGTGAGCGAGTGGTGAGCACGTGTTGAGTGTGTACTGATCACGTGGTCTCTTGCCTAAGCCCCGCCTAGAGACGAAACCTAAGAATCGCAGTCGCCGCGTCTCCATGGCGACGCGGCCTAGCGACGCTCGCCGCCTTCGCCTCCTGCTCGTTCTCCTGATCGTCTCGCCTTCATCTCCTCGTCCTCTCCCCGCGGGCTCGAGGCCCACCCCCTCCTCCTCCCGGGCTGCCCGCAACTCTCCGCGGTCTCCGTCTTCCCCGCGCCGCTCGCTCTCCACCCCGAGGCCACCCCGAGGGGCGCGGAGGTGACGCCGAGGCCTAGCGCAGGCGTCAACTAGGCAAGCGCACCCCCCCGTCTCCACCAGCAGTGAGATTTTATTTCGTTTAATTTGTCGTTCACCTTTATAAACAAACAAAGACAACAACTCTACGTGGCTGTATACACTACACTATGCACTGCTGCACACTACACTTTATACGGATTTACACTATTATACACACGGCTGTACACTGCACAAAAACAGCACTATTATACACTACACTATACAGTACTATACACTACACTATACACTACTATACACTACACTACTATACACTACACTATACACTACTATACACTACACTATACACTGCACAAAAACATCACTAATATACACTACACTATACAGTAGTATACAATACACTATACACTACTATACACTACACTACTATACACTACACTACTATACACTACACTATACACTACTATACACTACACTAATATACACTACACTATACACTACACTGTTATACACTACACTACTATACACTATACACTACTATACACTACACTATACATTACTATACAATACACTACACTATACACTACACTATACACTACTACACACTACACTACACTATACACTACACTATACACTACACTACACTATACACTACACTATACACTACACTATACACTACTACACACTATACTACACACTACACTATACACTACTATACACTACACTATACAGTACTATACACTACACTATACACTACTACACACTATACACTACACTACACTCTACACTACACCACACACTACACTATACACTACACTATACACTGCACTAAACACTACACTACACCACACACTGCACTATATACTACACACTACACTACACACTACACTACACATTGTACACTAAACTGTTATATTTGCTTAAGTGTTATACTCGTTTACATGAGTGGCGCCTTTCAGGCACAGATCTGCCACTCGAAGCGCCTCCCATCACGTTCACCCTCGCCGTGCAACAAGTCGCAACATTCTAAACAATTTGACCAAATTAACAAACATCTACCTACTGCAGTTGCTTAAATGTAATTAGTCTCGATTTAAAGCTTTCGTGACTGCAGGGATTCATCTTCTTGGTTCTTTCGGTAAAGTCACGTAGAAGGGAAATAATAAAATAATAAAAATAAAACAATAAAATTTCGATTTAAAGTTTTCGTGACTGCAGGGATTCATCTTCTTGGTTCTTTCGGTAAAGTCGTCACGTAGAAGGGAAGTAATAAAATAATACAAATAAAACATAATAAAATTTCGATTTAAAGTTTTCGTGACTGCAGGGATTCATCTTCTTGGTTCTTTCGGTAAAGTCGTCACGTAGAAGGGAAATAATAAAATAATAAAAATAAAACAATAAAATTTCCATTTAAAGTTTCGTGACTGCAGGGATTCATCTTCTTGGTTCTTTCGGTAAAGTCACGTAGAAGGGAAATAATAAAATAATAAAATAAAACATAATAAAACAATTCTCACGACGTTTCGGCCACAACGCAAGCAGCCGTCCTCAGGTGAAGAACAGGTCTGTCGGAAAGACAGCTTCTGAATTATTTATTATGTTTTATGTTTATTATTGTATTACTTCCCTTCTACGTGGTGACTTTACCGAAAGAACCAATAAGATGTAATTAGTCACCAAAGCAAGCTGTGGTGAATTGTGTGCGAGTGCAGAGAGCTGTGTTTGTGAGTGTTCATTTGTCGTGGGCGAATCCGATGAGCTGCTAGCAAGCTTTTTTTAAATCCTTTATATTAAGTTCACTTGCTTGCTTGCTTACGACCGTGCAAATCTTTCGGTCGTTTTTTAACCCACTTCCCGTGATCCAATCGAGCTGACATTTTGCACACAGACTCGTTGTGCGAGACAATTAATGTTCGTGAAAAAAAAATTCAAAAATTTTACACTTTTTAGGAAAAAATAAATTATATTTAATTACCAATTGCTCAATGGTGGCAGGCAATCATCTGACCCATAGGTGGCAGCCATCTCAAGCCAGAGGACGAGAGGACTCTAGCCGCCACGCATATAAAGGATTTATAGTGAAAAACTTTGTTTTTACGGGTTATACTTATTTAAATCCTTTATATTAAGTTCACTTGCTTGCTTGCTTACGACCGTGCAAATATTTCGGTCGTTTTTTAACCCACTTCCCGTGATCCAATCGAGCTGACATTTTGCACACAGACTCGTTGTGCGTGACAATTTATTTTCGTGAAAAATTTTTTCCAAAATTTTCCACTTTTTAGGAAAAAAAAATTTCACTAACACAATCATATATTTTTCCCAAACACAGAAAATTATTCAAGAAAACAACAAAAATGTACAATATAAACAATCATACAAAAACTGAAAACCTTATAATCCTTATATACGACTTTCCTTATATTTAATTTAAAATACCAATGTGATAAAAATGAAACTCTTACTCAAGAAAAACAGAAATGAATAATAAAATAAAACCGATGCCACGCATATAAAGCATTTATAGTGAAAAACTTTGTTTTTACGGGTTAATTTTTCACAGACCTCCAGCACAGCGTAGCGGCGATGTGGGGAGCGGTGGCGCAGCGGTTAGCGCTGCGCTGCGATCTCCGGCTGAGACCCGAGTTCGATTCCCGCTCACGGCCACCGCCAACACCGGCGACGATTCTCTGAACCAGTCCTGGGCCTCCCCTAGGTCGACTCAGCCTCAAATGAGCACCTGATGCGGTGTACAGGCATCGCCGCTGGTGAGACAAAGGCGGCCGGGCGTGGTGCTGGCCACCCACCCCTCGTGTGCCACAGCGCCGGTAGCCTTCATAGGTGCTCGCTAACAGCACTTGCCCCTACAGTCTGTTAGAGGCTACACGGGGGAGCTTTGTCTGTGTCTACCTTCATAGTTGCTGCTGCTGCTACTCGCTGCTAACAGCACTTGCCCCTACAGCCTGTTAGAGGCTACACGGGGAGCTTTGTCTGTGTCTACCTTCATAGTTGCTGCTGCTACTCGCTACTCACAGCACTTGCCCCTACAGCCTGTTAGAGGCTACACGGGGGACCTTTGTCTGTGTCTACCTTCATAGGCGCTGCTGCTGCTACTCGCTACTAACAGCACTTGCCCCAGCAGTCTGTTAGAGGCTACACGGGGTGGGGTGGGGGGGCACCTTTGTCTTTGTACGTCTATGTGAGGAGCGGTGGCGCAGCGGTTAGCAGCACGCCGCGATTCCGGCCCGAGTTCGATTCGCGCTCACGACAGCAAACATCTGAACCGGGCCCTGTGCCTCCCCTAGGTGGACTCGGCCTCAAAGCGAGCGGTGCCCTGTATAACGGCGTCTGTGCACCTGCATGTGTACCCCCCTCGGCCCCCTCTCCCACCCCACCCGGTCGGGAAAACGCGCAGGGCCGAGAGCGGAGGGACAGCGGTGGCGGTGGTGGTGGGACCCGCCCATCGCTTGACGGAGCCGGCGGGCCGGGTTGGACTCCCGCTCCGGCATGAGGCTCAAGACGTTCGTGACGAAGGAGGCAAAGCATATCCTGGAACCACGCCGCCCGCGATCGGCTGATCGATCGGCTGATCGATCGACTGATCGATCGGCTGATCGATCGACTGATCGATCGATCAACACGTGTGCTGGATGCGTACGCTGTTGGTTGTCTCGCCGATCGGTCCGTCACGGTGGCTAGGAGATGTTAACTATCTCGTCTGGTATGCAGGAGGTCGTGGTTTCGTACCCAACCCTGACGATGCCTGCTGCTGTATATTTGGAGTCTGCGTCTCTCTCTCTCATCATCACGGTGGCTAGAAGATGTTAACTACCTCGCCTGGTACGCAGGAGGTTGTGGGTTCGATACCGACCCTGACGACGCCTGCTGCTGCTGCTGTATATTTGGAGTCTGCGTCTCTCTCTCTCATCATCACAGTGGCTAGGAGATGTTGACTACCTCTCCTGGTCTGCAGGAGGTTGTTGATTAGATTCCGACGACCCTGATGATGCCTCCTGCTGCATATGTGGAATCTGCGTCTCTCTCTCATCATCATCACGGTGGCTAGGAGATGTTAACTACCTCGCCTGGTCTACAGGAGGTTGTGGGTTCGATCCCGACCTTGACACCTGCTGCTATATATTTGTAGTTTGGATGTCTTTCTCTCTGTCTCCCCGTGGTCGCGTGATATTTTTCTCCGGGTTCCTCTGTTTTTTCTCTCCACCTTAAACATCTGCTGCTACGTGATGATGATGATGACGACGATAAGTCACTTGGGTGAGCTGTCATTGATAGCCAGGTCCATAGTTCGTCTCGCTAGTCTCATCTGCACCGTTAGCAATGGCCACGATGGTCAGGGAGGGGGGCATTGGGGAGCACGTGACACCCCCCCCCCCCCACCACTGGCTCCGCCAGGGACCGTTAGTCTCATCCTCCCCGTTTGTCTCATTCACCCCGTTTGCCACGAGATCCCCCGTCGTGGTTGACCCCCATCGTCGTTGACCTCCCATCGTCGTTGACCCCCCCCCTCCATCGTCGTTGACCCCCCGTCCGTGGTTGACCCCCCATCGTCGTTGACCCCCTCCCATCGTCGTTGACCCCCCGTCGTGGTTGACCCCCCCCTCCATCGTCATTGACCCCCCCCCTCCATCGTCGTTGACCTCCCGTCGTGGTTGACCCCCCCCATCGTCGTTGACCCCCCCCCCTCCATCGTCGTTGACCTCCCGTCGTAGTTGACCCCCCCCATCGTCGTTGACCTCCCATCGTCGTTGACCCCCCCCTCCATCGTCGTTGACCTCTCGTCGTGGTTGACCCCCCTCCCCCCGTGGTTGACCCCCCCTCCCCCCGTGGTTGACCCCCCCTCCCCCCGTGGTTGACCCCCCCTCCCCCCGTGGTTGACCCCCCCTCCCCCCGTGGTTGACCCCCCCCTCCCCCCGTGGTTGACCCCTTGACGGCGCTGCACACGTGGGCCCGGCGTGCTGCATCGCGTGGCTGCCGTGCAGCGACGAGGCCGTCTCCTGCGGCGACGACGGCGCCGCCCTGCGCTGGCGCCCGGGGCCGCACTCGGGGGGGCCGCCGAGGGCGGGGACCCCGAGCCCCTCCGCTGGGGGCTCCCGGAGGGGACCCACCCCACGGACGCGCACTGCCAGCCCCGCACGGCCGGGGGCGGGGGGGGGCCACGGTGGGGGGGGCGGCGCCGGCAAGAAGCAGCAGCAGCAGCAGCAGCAGGGGGAGGCGCTGGTGATCGCTAGCGCTGAGGGTGAGTGTGTGGGTGAGCGTGTGGGGGGTGAGTGTGTGGGGTGAGTGTGTGGGGGTGAGTGTGTGGGGGTGAGTGTGTGGGTGAGCGTGTGGGGGTGAGTGTGTGGGGGGTGAGTGTGTAGGGGGGTGTTTGGGTGAGTGGGTGGGGTGAGTGTTGGGGTGAGTGTGTGGGGGGTGAGGAGGGTGAGTGTTGGGGTGAGTGTGTGGGTGAGTGTGTGTGGGGGTGAGTGTGTGGGGGGGTGAGTGTGTAGGGGGGTGTTTGGGTGAGTGGGTGGGGTGAGTGTTGGGGTGAGTGTGTGGGGGGGTGAGGAGGGTGAGTGTTGGGGTGAGTGTGTGGGTGAGTGTGTGTGGGGTGAGTGTGTGGGGGGGTGAGTGTGTAGGGGGTGTTTGGGTGAGTGGGTGGGGTGAGTGTTGGGGTGAGTGTGTGGGGGGGTGAGGAGGTGAGTGTGTGGGTGAGTGTTGGGGTGAGTGTGTGGGGGGGTGAGTGTGTGGGGGGGTGAGTGTGTAGGGGGTGTTGGGGTGGGTGTTGGGGTGAGTGTGTGGGGGGGTGAGGAGGTGAGTGTGTGGGTGAGTGTGTGGGGGTGAGTGTGTGGGGGGTGTTGGGGTGAGTGTTGGGGTGAGTGTGTGGGGGGTGAGGAGGGTGAGTGTTGGGGTGAGTGTGTGGGGGGTGAGTGTGTGGGGGGGTGTTGGGGTGAGTGTTGGGGTGAGTGGTTGGGGTGAGTGTGTGGGGGGTGAGGAGGGTGAGTGTGTGGGTGAGTGTTGGGGTGAGTGTGTGGGTGAGCGTGTGGGGGGGTGAGGAGGGTGAGTGTGTGGGTGAGTGTTGGGGTGAGCGTGTGGGGGGTGAGGAGGGTGAGTGTGTGGGTGAGTGTTGGGGTGAGTGTGTGGGGGGGGTGAAGAGGGTGAGTGTGTGGGTGAGTGTTGGGGTAAGTGTGTGGGGGTGAGTGTGTGGGGGGTGAGTGTGGGGGGGAGTGTGGGGGTGAGTGTTGGGGTGAGTGTGTGTGAGGTGAGTCTGGGGGGGGCGGTGAGGAGGGTGAGCGTGTGGGTGGTGGACGTGAGTGGTGGTGGAGCTGCGTGCGTAGTTGTGGACGTGAGTGGTGGTGGTGGACGTGCGTGGTGGTGGTGGTGGACGTGAGTGGTGGTGGTGGTGGACGTGAGTGGTGGTGGTGGTGGACGTGAGTGGTGGTGGTGGTGGACGTGAGTGGTGGTGGTGGTGGACGTGAGTGGTAGTGAACGTGAGTGATGGTGGTGGACGTAAGTGGTCGTGGTGGTGGACATGAGTGGTGGTGGTGGTGGACGTGAGTGGTGGTGGACGTGAGTGAGTGGTGGTGGGGACATGAGTGGTCGTGGTGGTGGACGTGAGTGGTAGTGGACGTGAGTGATGGTGGTGGACGTAAGTGGTCGTGGTGGTGGACATGAGTGGTGGTGGTGGTGGACGTGAGTGGTGGTGGTGGTGGACGTGAGTGGTGGTGGTGGTGAACGTGAGTGGTGGTGGTGGTGGACGTGAGTGGTGGTGGTGGACATGAGTGGTCGTGGTGGTGGACGTGAGTGGTGGTGGTGGTGGACGTGAGTGAGTGGTGGTGGACGTGAGTGGTCGTGGTGGTGGACGTGAGTGGTGGTGGACGTGAGTGGTCGTGGTGGTGGACGTGAGTGGTGGTGGACATGAGTGGTCGTGGTGGTGGACGTGAGTGGTGGTGGACGTGAGTGGTCGTGGTGGTGGACGTGAGTGGTGGTGGACGTGAGTGGTCGTGGTGGTGGACGTGAGTGGTGGTGGACATGAGTGGTCGTGGTGGTGGACGTAAGTGGTGGTGGTGAACATGAGTGGTGGTGGTGGTGGACGTGAGTGGTGGTGGTGGACGTGAGTGGTCGTGGTGGTGGACGTGCGTGGTGGTGGAGCTGCGTGCGTGTCGCCCCAGGGCGTCTCCACCTGGTGTCGCGTGTGGGCCGCGTGGAGCGCAGCGTCGAGGCGCACCGCGGCGCCGTGCTGGCCGCACGGTGGAGCGGGGACGGCACCGCGCTCGCCACCGGTGAGGGGGACAGACAGGGTGTCTGTGTGAGTCTGTGTGAGTCTGTGGGTCTCTGTGTGTGAGTCTGTGTGTCTCTGTGTGAGTCTGTGTGAGTCTGTGTGAGTCTGTGTGAGTCTGTGTGAGTCTGTTGGTCTCTGTGTGAGTCTGTGGGTCTCTGTGTGAGTGTGTGGGTCTCTGTGTGAATCTGTGGCTCTCTGTGTGTGAGTCTGTGGGTCTCTGTGTGAGTCTGTGTGAGTCTGTGTGAGTCTATGGGTATCTGTGTGAGTCTGTGTGTGAGTCTGTGTGAGTCTGTGTGTGAGTCTGTGGGTCTCTGTGTGAGTCTGTGGGTCTCTGTGTGAGTCTGTGTGTGAGTCTGTGTGTGAGTCTGTGGGTCTCTGTGTGAGTCTGTGTGAGTCTGTGGGTCTCTGTGTGAGTCTGTGTGAGTCTGTGTGAGTCTGTGGGTATCTGTGTGAGTCTGTGGGTCTCTGTGTGAGTCTGTGTGTGAGTCTGTGTGTGTCTCTGTGTGAGTCTGTGTGAGTGTGTGTGAGTGTGTGTGAGTCTGTGGGTCTCTTTGTGAGTCTGTGTGTGAGTCTGTGTGAGTCTGTTGGTCTCTGTGTGAGTCTGTGTGAGTCTGTGTGAGTCTGTGTGTGAGTCTGTGTGTGAGTCTGTGTGTGAGTCTGTGGGTCTCTGTGTGAGTCTGTGGGTCTCTGTGTGAGTCTGTGGGTCTCTGTGTGAGTCTGTGTGTCTCTGTGTGAGTCTGTGTGAGTGTGTGTGAGTGTGTGTGAGTCTGTGGGTCTCTTTGTGAGTCTGTGTGTGAGTCTGTGTGAGTCTGTTGGTCTCTGTGTGAGTCTGTGTGAGTCTGTGTGAGTCTGTGTGTGAGTCTGTGTGTGAGTCTGTGTGTGAGTCTGTGTGTGAGTCTGTGGGTCTCTGTGTGAGTCTGTGGGTCTCTGTGTGTGAGTCTATGGGTCTCTGTGTGAGTCTGTGGGTCTCTGTGTGAGTCTGTGGGTCTCTGTGTGAGTCTGTGGGTCTCTGTGTGAGTCTGTGGGTCTCTGTGTGAGTCTGTGTGAGTCTGTGTGTGAGTCTGTGTGTGAGTCTGTGGGTCTCTGTGTGAGTCTGTGGGTCTCTGTGTAAGTCTGTGGGTCTCTGTGTGAGTCTGTGGGTCTCTGTGTGAGTCTGTGGGTCTCTGTGTGAGTCTGTGTGAGTCTGTGTGAGTCTGTGTGAGTCTCTGTGTGAGTCTGTGGGTCTCTGTGTGAGTCTGTGGGTCTCTGTGTGAGTCTCTGTGTGAGTCTGTGAGTCTCTGTGTGAGTCTGTGGGTCTCTGTGTGTGAGTCTGTGGGTCTCTGTGTGAGTCTGTATGAGTCTGTGGGTCTCTGTGTGAGTCTGTGGGTCTCTGTGTGAGTCTGTGGGTCTCTGTGTGAGTCTGTGGGTCTCTGTGTGAGTCTTGTCTCTGTGTGAGTCTGTGGGTCTCTGTGTGAGTCTAAGGTCTCTGTGTGAGTCTGTGGGTCTCTGTGTGAGTCTGTGGGTCTCTGTGTGAGTCTGTGTGAGTCTGTGTGAGTCTGTGTGAGTCTATGGGTATCTGTGTGAGTCTGTGTGAGTCTGTGTGTGAGTCTGTGGGTCTCTGTGTGAGTCTGTGGGTCTCTGTGTGTGAGTCTATGGGTCTCTGTGTGAGTCTGTGGGTCTCTGTGTGAGTCTGTGGTCTCTGTGTGAGTCTGTGGGTCTCTGTGTGAGTCTGTGGGTCTCTGTGTGAGTCTGTGTGAGTCTGTGTGAGTCTGTGTGAGTCTATGGGTATCTGTGTGAGTCTGTGTGAGTCTGTGTGTGAGTCTGTGTGTGAGTCTGTGGGTCTCTGTGTGAGTCTGTGGGTCTCTGTGTAAGTCTGTGGGTCTCTGTGTGAGTCTGTGGGTCTCTGTGTGAGTCTGTGGGTCTCTGTGTGAGTCTGTGTGAGTCTGTGTGAGTCTGTGTGAGTCTCTGTGTGAGTCTGTGGGTCTCTGTGTGAGTCTGTGGGTCTCTGTGTGAGTCTCTGTGTGAGTCTGTGAGTCTCTGTGTGAGTCTGTGGGTCTTTGTGTGTGAGTCTGTGGGTCTCTGTGTGAGTCTGTATGAGTCTGTGGGTCTCTGTGTGAGTCTGTGGGTCTCTGTGTGAGTCTGTGGGTCTCTGTGTGAGTCTGTGGGTCTCTGTGTGAGTCTACAGGTCTCTGTGTGAGTCTGTGGGTCTCTGTGTGAGTCTACAGGTCTCTGTGTGAGTCTGTGGGTCTCTGTGTGAGTCTGTGGGTCTCTGTGTGAGTCTGTGGGTCTCTGTGTGAGTCTGTGGGTCTCTGTGTGAGTCTACAGGTCTCTGTGTGAGTCTGTGGGTCTCTGTGTGACTCTGTGGGTCTCTGTGTGAGTCTCTGTGTGAGTCTGTGGGTCTCTGTGTGTGAGTCTGTGAGTCTCTGCATGAGTCTGTGTCTCTCTGTGTGAGTCTCTGTGTGAGTCTGTGTCTCTCTGTGTAAGTCTGTGAGTCTCTGCGTGAGTCTGTGTCTCTCTGTGTGAGTCTCTGTGTGAGTGTGTGGGTCTCTGTGTGAGTGTGTGGGTCTGTGTGAGTCTGTGGGTCTCTGTGTGAGTGTGTGAGTCTGTGGGTCTCTGTGTGAGTCTGTGGGCCTCTGTGTGAGTCTGTGTGGGTCTCTGTGTGAGTCTGTGGGTCTCTGTGTGAGTCTGTGGGTCTCTGTGTGAGTCTGTGAGTGAGTCTGTGGGTCTCTGTGTGAGTCTGTGGGTCTCTGTGTGAGTCTGTGTGAGTCTATGTGTGAGTATGTGAGTCTCTGTGTGAGTCTGTGGGTCTCTGTGTGAGTCTGTGTCTCTCTGTGTGAGCCTGTGGGTCTCTGTGTGAGTCTCTGTGTGAGTCTCTGTGTGAGTCTGTGTCTCTCTGTGTGAGTCTCTGTGTGAGTCTGTGGGTCTTTGTGTGAGTCTGCGTGAGTCTCTGTGTGAGTCTGTGGCTCTCTGTGTGAGTCTGTGTCTCTCTGTGTGAGTCTCTGTGTGAGTCTGTGGGTCTCTGTGTGAGTCTGCGTGAGTCTCTGTGTGAGTCTGTGGCTCTCTGCGTGCACTCTGCACCGGCTCCTGCTCACTGCCGTGTGGCCTCTGTGTGTGAGTCTGTGGGTCTCTGTGTGAGTCTGTGGGTCTCTGCGTGAGTCTATGGGTCTCTGTGTGAGTCTGTGGGTCTCTGTGTGAGTCTGTGGGTCTCTGTGTGAGTCTGTGGATCTCTGTGTGAATCTGTGGGTCTCTGTGTGAGTCTGTGGGTCTCAGTGTGAGTCTGTGGGTCTCTGTGTGAGTCTGTGGGTCTCTGTGTGAGTCTGTGTGAGTCTGTGTGAGTCTGTGTGAGTCTATGGGTATCTGTGTGAGTCTGTGTGAGTCTGTGTGTGAGTCTGTGGGTCTCTGTGTGAGTCTGTGGTCTCTGTGTGTGAGTCTATGGGTCTCTGTGTGAGTCTGTGGGTCTCTGTGTGAGTCTGTGGGTCTCTGTGTGAGTCTGTGGGTCTCTGTGTGAGTCTGTGGGTCTCTGTGTGAGTCTGTGTGAGTCTGTGTGAGTCTGTGTGAGTCTATGGGTATCTGTGTGAGTCTGTGTGAGTCTGTGTGTGAGTCTGTGTGTGAGTCTGTGGGTCTCTGTGTGAGTCTGTGGGTCTCTGTGTAAGTTTGTGGGTCTCTGTGTGAGTCTGTGGGTCTCTGTGTGAGTCTGTGGGTCTCTGTGTGAGTCTGGTGTGAGTCTGTGTGAGTCTGTGTGAGTCTCTGTGTGAGTCTGTGGGTCTCTGTGTGAGTCTGTGGGTCTCTGTGTGAGTCTCTGTGTGAGTCTGTGAGTCTCTGTGTGAGTCTGTGGGTCTCTGTGTGTGAGTCTGTGGGTCTCTGTGTGAGTCTGTATGAGTCTGTGGGTCTCTGTGTGAGTCTGTGGGTCTCTGTGTGAGTCGGTGGGTCTCTGTGTGAGTCTGTGGGTCTCTGTGTGAGTCTACAGGTCTCTGTGTGAGTCTGTGGGTCTCTGTGTGAGTCTACAGGTCTCTGTGTGAGTCTGTGGGTCTCTGTGTGAGTCTGTGGGTCTCTGTGTGAGTCTGTGGGTCTCTGTGTGAGTCTGTGGGTCTCTGTGTGAGTCTACAGGTCTCTGTGTGAGTCTGTGGGTCTCTGTGTGACTCTGTGGGTCTCTGTGTGAGTCTCTGTGTGAGTCTGTGGGTCTCTGTGTGTGAGTCTGTGAGTCTCTGCATGAGTCTGTGTCTCTCTGTGTGAGTCTCTGTGTGAGTCTGTGTCTCTCTGTGTAAGTCTGTGAGTCTCTGCGTGAGTCTGTGTCTCTCTGTGTGAGTCTCTGTGTGAGTGTGTGGGTCTCTGTGTGAGTGTGTGGGTCTGTGTGAGTCTGTGGGTCTCTGTGTGAGTGTGTGAGTCTGTGGGTCTCTGTGTGAGTCTGTGGGCCTCTGTGTGAGTCTGTGTGGGTCTCTGTGTGAGTCTGTGGGTCTCTGTGTGAGTCTGTGGGTCTCTGTGTGAGTCTGTGAGTGAGTCTGTGGGTCTCTGTGTGAGTCTGTGGGTCTCTGTGTGAGTCTGTGTGAGTCTATGTGTGAGTATGTGAGTCTCTGTGTGAGTCTGTGGGTCTCTGTGTGAGTCTGTGTCTCTCTGTGTGAGCCTGTGGGTCTCTGTGTGAGTCTCTGTGTGAGTCTCTGTGTGAGTCTGTGTCTCTCTGTGTGAGTCTCTGTGTGAGTCTGTGGGTCTTTGTGTGAGTCTGCATGAGTCTCTGTGTGAGTCTGTGGCTCTCTGTGTGAGTCTGTGTCTCTCTGTGTGAGTCTCTGTGTGAGTCTGTGGGTCTCTGTGTGAGTCTGCGTGAGTCTCTGTGTGAGTCTGTGGCTCTCTGCGTGCACTCTGCACCGGCTCCTGCTCACTGCCGTGTGGCCTCTGTGTGTGAGTCTGTGGGTCTCTGTGTGAGTCTGTGGGTCTCTGCGTGAGTCTATGGGTCTCTGTGTGAGTCTGTGGGTCTCTGTGTGAGTCTGTGGGTCTCTGTGTGAGTCTGTGGATCTCTGTGTGAATCTGTGGGTCTCTGTGTGAGTCTGTGGGTCTCTGTGTGAGTCTGTGGGTCTCTGTGTGAGTCTCTGTGTGAGTCTGTGTCTCTCTGTGTGAGTCTCTGTGTGAGTCTGTGGGTCTCTGTGTGAGTCTGTGTGAGTCTCTGTGTGAGTCTGTGTGAGTCTCTGTGTGAGTCTCTGTGTGAGTCTCTGTGTGAGTCTCTGTGTGAGTCTGTGTCTCTCTGTGTGAGTCTCTGTGTGAGTCTGTGGGTCTCTGTGTGAGTCTGCGTGAGTCTCTGTGTGAGTCTGTGGCTCTCTGTGTGAGTCTGTGTCTCTCTGTGTGAGTGTGTGGGTCTCTGTGTGAGTCTGTGTGAGTCTGTGTCTCTCTGTGTGAGTCTCTGTGTGAGTGTGTGGGTCTCTGTGTGAGTGTGTGTGAGTGTGTGTGGGTCTCTGTGTGAGTCTGAGTGAGTGTGTGTGAGTCTCTGTGTGAGTCTCTGTGTGAGTCTGTGGGTCTCTGTGTGAGTGTGTGGCTCTCTGTGTGAGTCTCTGTGTGAGTCTGTGTCTATGTGTGTTAGTCTGTGGGTCTCTGTGTGAGTCTCTGCGTGAGTCTCTGTGTGAGTCTGTCTCTCTGTGTGAGTCTGTGAGTCTCTGCGTGAGTCTGTGTCTCTCTGTGTGAGTCTCTGTGTGAGTGTGTGGGTCTCTGCGTGAGTGTGTGGGTCTGTGTGAGTCTGTGGGGTCTCTGTGTGAGTGTGTGAGTCTGTGGCTCTCTGTGTGAGTCTGTGTGAGTCTGTGTGCGTCTGTGGGTCTCTGTGTGAGTGTGTGGGTCTCTGTGTGAGTCTGTGGGTCTCTGTGTGAGTCTATGGGTCTCTGTGTGAGTCTGTGGGTCTCTGTGTGAGTCTGTGGGTCTCTGTGTGGAGTCTGTGGATCTTTGTGTGAATTGTGGGTCTTTGTGTGAGTCTGTGGGTCTCTGTGTGAGTCTGTGGGTCTCCTGTGTGAGTCTGTGGCTCTCTGTGTGAGTCTGTGGGTCTCTGTGTGAGTCTGTGGGCTCTCTCTGTGTGAGTCTGTGGGTCTCTGTGTGAGTCTGTGTGAGTCTGTGTCTCTCTGTGTGAGTCTCTGTGTGAGTGTGTGGGTCTCTGTGTGAGTGTGTGGTGAGTGTGTCTGGGTCTCTGTGTGAGTCTGAGTGTGTGTGAGTGTGTGTGAGTCTCTGTGTGAGTCTGTGGGTCTCTGTGTGAGTGTGTGGCTCTCTGTGTGAGTCTCTGTGTGAGTCTGTGTCTCTGTGTGTGAGTCTGTGGGTCTCTGTGTGAGTCTCTGCGTGAGTCTCTGTGTGAGTCTGTGTCTCTCTGTGTGAGTCTGTGAGTCTCTGCGTGAGTCTGTGTCTCTCTGTGTGAGTCTCTGTGTCAGTGTGTGGGTCTCTGCGTGAGTGTGTGGGTCTGTGTGAGTCTGTGGGTCTCTGTGTGAGTGTGTGAGTCTGTGGCTCTCTGTGTGAGTCTGTGTGAGTCTCTGAGTGAGTCTCTGTGTGAGTGTGTGGGTCTCTGCGTGAGTGTGTGGGTCTGTGTGAGTATGTGGGTCTCTGTGTGAGTGTGTGAGTCTGTGGCTCTCTGTGTGAGTCTGTGTGAGTCTGTGGGTCTCTGTGTGAGTGTGTGGCTCTCTGCGTGAGTCTGTGGCTCTCTGTGTGAGTCTCTGTGTGAGTCTGTGTCTCTCTGTGTGAGCCTGTGGGTCTCTGAGTGAGTCTCTGTGTGAGTGTGTGGGTCTCTGCGTGAGTCTGTGTGAGTCTGTGGGTCCCTCTGTGTGAGTCTCTGTGTGAGTGTGTGGGTCTCTGTGTGAGTCTGTGTGAGTCTGTGGCTCTCTGTGGGAGTCTCTGCGTGAGTGTGTGGGTCTCTGCGTGAGTCTGTGTGAGTCTGTGGGTCCCTCTGTGTGAGTCTCTGTGTGAGTGTGTGGGTCTCTGCGTGAGTCTGTGTGAGTCTGCGTGAGTGTGTGGGTCTCTGTGTGAGTCTGTGTGAGTCTGCGTGAGTGTGTGGGTCTCTGTGTGAGTCTGTGTGAGTCTGCGTGAGTGTGTGGGTCTCTGTGTGAGTCTGTGTGAGTCTGTGTGAGTGTGGTGGCTCTCTGTGTGAGTCTGTGTCTCTCTGCGTGAGTGTGTGGGTCTGTGTGAGTGTGTGGGTCTCTGCGTGAGTCTGTGTGAGTCTGTGTGAGTCTGTGTGAGTGTGTGGCTCTCTGCGTGCACTCTGCACCGACTCCTGCTCACTGCCGCGTGGCCTCTGTGTGAGTCTGTGGGTCTCTGTGTGAGTCTGTGGGTCTCTGTGTGTGAGTCTGTGGGTCTCTGTGTGAGTCTGTGGGTCTCTGTGTGTGAGTCTGTGGGTCTCTGTGTGAGTCTGTGGGTCTCTCTGTGTGAGTCTGTGGGTCTCTGTGTGAGTCTGTGGTCTCTGTGTGAGTCTGTGAGTCTCTGTGTGAGTATGTGGGTCTCTGCGTGAGTCTGTGGGTCTC
This sequence comes from Lethenteron camtschaticum, assembly GCA_018977245.1. NCBI lineage: Eukaryota > Metazoa > Chordata > Hyperoartia > Petromyzontiformes > Petromyzontidae > Lethenteron > Lethenteron camtschaticum. Next base: position 2,422 of record WFAB01003293.1, on the reverse strand, counting down.
TCTGTGTGAGTCTGTGGATCTCTGCGTGAGTCTGTATGAGTCTCTCTGTGTGAGTCTGTGTCTCTCTGTGTGAGTCTGTGTGAGTCTGCGTGAGTCTGCGTGAGTCTGTGTGAGTGTGTGGGTCTCTGCGTGAGTCTCTGTGTGAGTCTGTGTGAGTGTGTGAGATCTCTGTGTGAGTCTGTGGGTCTCTGTGTGAGTCTCTGTGTGAGTCTGTGTGAGTGTGTGGCTCTGTGTGAGTCTGTGAGTCTCTGTGTGAGTCTGTGTGAGTGTGTGGCTCTGTGTGAGTGTGTGTGAGTCTGTGTGAGTCTGTGAGTCTCTGCGTGAGTCTGCGTGAGTCTGTATGAGTCTCTGTGTGAGTCTGTGTGAGTGTGTGGCTCTCTGTGTGAGTGTGTGTGAGTCTGTGTGAGTCTGTGAGTCTCTGCGTGAGTCTGCGTGAGTCTGTATGAGTCTCTGTGTGAGTCTGTGTGAGTGTGTGGCTCTCTGTGTGAGTGTGTGTGAGTCTGTGTGAGTCTGTGTGAGTCTGCGTGAGTCTGAGTGAGTCTGAGTGAGTGTGTGTCTCTCTGTGTGAGTCTGTGTCTCTCTGTGTGAGTCTGTGTGAGTCTGTGTCTCTCTGTGTGAGTCTGTGTGAGTCTGTATCTCTCTGCGTGAGTCTGAGTGAGTGTGTGGGTCTCTGCGTGAGTCTGTGTGAGTGTGTGGGTCTCTGTGTGAGTCTGTGTGAGTCTGCGTGAGTCTGCGTGAGTCTGAGTGAGTGTGTGGGTCTCTGCGTGCACTCCGCACCGACTGCTGCTCACTGCGCGTGGCCTCTGTGCTCCCCGCAGCCGGGAGGACGGCTCGTCAAGATCTGGTCTCGCAGCGGCATGCTGCGCTCCACGCTGGTGCAGCAGGGTAGGGCGGCTCGTCCCGCACTCGATCCACTCAGCCACAACACGCGCTGGCGGTCGGCACCCATCCGTTGCGTGCACACGTGTCGTAGTGTGTTGTGTGTGTGTGTGTATGTGTAGTGTGTGTGTGTAGTGTGTGTGTAGTGTGTGTGTAGTGTGTGTGTGTAGTGTATGTGTAGTGTGTGTGTGTAGTGTGTGTGTAGTGTGTGTGGTGTGTGTGTAGTGTGTGTGTAGTGTGTGTGGTGTGTATATTGTGTGTGTGTAGTGTAGTGTGTATAGTGTGTAGTGTGTGTGTGGTGTGTGTGTAGTGTGTGTGTAGTGTTTGTGTAGTGTGTGTGGTGTGTGTAGTGTGTGTGTGGTGTGTGGTGTGGTGTGTGTAGTGTGTGTGTGCGTAGATGTTGTGGGGAACGGTGGTGCAGCGGTTAGCGCGCTTTGTAATATGTGTAGTGTGTGTCGTGTGTGTTGGGAGCGGTGGTGCAGTGGTTAGCGCCCTTTGTAGTGTCAGTAGTGTGTGTCGTGTGTGTTGGGAGCGGTGGTGCAGCGGTTAGCGCCTTTGTAGTGTCAGTAGTGTGTGTCGTGTGTGTTGGGAGCGGTGGTGCAGTGGTTAGCGCCTTTGTAGTGTCAGTAGTGTGTGTCGTGTGTGTTGGGAGCGGTGGTGCAGCGGTTAGCGCCCTTTGTAGTGTCAGTAGTGTGTGTCGTGTGTGTTGGGAGCGGTGGTGCAGTGGTTAGCGCCCTTTGTAGTGTCAGTAGTGTGTGTCGTGTGTGTTGGGAGCGGTGGTGCAGCGGTTAGCGCCCTTTGTAGTGTCAGTAGTGTGTGTCGTGTGTGTTGGAGCGGTGGTGCAGCGGTTAGCGCCCTTTGTAGTGTCAGTAGTGTGTGTCGTGTGTGTTGGGAGCGGTTGCAGCGGTTAGCGCCCTTTGTAGTGTCAGTAGTGTGTGTCGTGTGTGTTGGGAGCGGTGGTGCAGTGGTTAGCGCCCTTTGTAGTGTCAGTAGTGTGTGTGGGGAGCGGTGGTGCAGTGGTTAGCGCCCTTTGTAGTGTCAGTAGTGTGTGTCGTGTGTGTTGGGAGCGGTGGTGCAGTGGTTAGCGCCCTTTGTAGTGTCAGTAGTGTGTGTGGGGAGCGGTGGTGCAGTGGTTAGCGCCCTTTGTAGTGTCAGTAGTGTGTGTCGTGTGTGTTGGGAGCGGTGGTGCAGCAGTTAGCGCGCTTTGTAGTGTGTGTAGTGTGTGTCGTGTGTGTGGGGAGCGGTGGTGCAGCGGTTAGCGCTCTTTGTAGTGTCAGTAGTGTGTGTCGTGTGTGTTGGGGCGGTGGTGCAGCGGTTAGCGCCCTTTGTAGTGTCAGTAGTGTGTAGTGTGTGTTGGGAGCGGTGGTGCAGTGGTTAGCGCCCTTTGTAGTGTCAGTAGTGTGTGTCGTGTGTGTTGGGAGCGGTGGTGCAGTAGTTGTGCGTGTGTCGGAGGTCACGAGGGGTGACTTTGTGTGCGTGTCGGAGGTCACGTGGGGTGACTTTGTGTGCGTGTCGGAGGTCACGTGGAGTGACTTGTGTGTGT
>WFAB01003292.1:0-18340 GCA_018977245.1 Lethenteron camtschaticum | reverse complement strand
CCAGGCTGATAGTGAATATTCAACTAAACAGGGCACCAGGCTGATAGTTGAATATTCAACTAAAACAGGGGCACCAGGCTGACAGTTGAATATTCAACTAAACAGGGCACCAGGCTGATAGTTGAATATTCAACTAAACAGGGTACCAGGCTGAGAGTTGAATATTCAACTAAACAGGGGCACCAGGCTGATAGTTGAATATTCAACTAAACATGGCACCAGGCTGAGAGTTGAATATTCAACTAAACAGGGCACCAGGCTGATAGTTGAATATTCAACTAAACAGGGCACCAGGCTGACAGTTGAATATTCAACTAAACAGGGCACCAGGGTGAGAGTTGAATATTCAACTAAACAGGGCACCAGGCTGATAGTTGAATATTCAACTAAACAGGTCACCAGGCTGAGAGTTGAATATTCAACTAAACAGGGCACCAGGCTGAGAGTTGAATATTCAACTAAACAGAGCACCAGGCTGAGAGTTGAATATTCAACTAAACAGAGCACCAGGCTGAGAGTTGAATATTTAACTAAACAGGTACCAGGCTGACAGTTGAATATTCAACTAAACAGAGCACCAGGCTGAGAGTTGAATATTCAACTAAACAGGTCACCAGGCTGACAGCTGAATATTCAACTAAACAGGTCACCAGGCTGACAGTTGAATATTCAACTAAACAGGGCACCAGGCTGAGAGTTGAATATTCAACTAAACAGGGCACCAGGCTGATAGTTGAATATTCAACTAAACAGGGCACCAGGCTGGTAGTTGAATATTCAACTAAACAGGTCACCAGGCTGAAAGTTGAATATTCAACTAAACAGGGCACCAGGCTGACAGTTGAATATTCAACTAAACAGGGCACCAGGCTGAGAGTTGAATATTCAACTAAACAGGGCACCAGGCTGAGAGTTGAATATTCAACTAAACAGGGCACCAGGCTGACAGTTGAATATTCAACTAAACAGGGCACCAGGGTGAGAGTTGAATATTCAACTAAACAGGGCACCAGGCTGATAGTTGAATATTCAACTAAACAGGTCACCAGGCTGAGAGTTGAATATTCAACTAAACAGGGCACCAGGCTGAGAGTTGAATATTCAACTAAACAGAGCACCAGGCTGAGAGTTGAATATTCAACTAAACAGAGCACCAGGCTGAGAGTTGAATATTTAACTAAACAGGTCACCAGGCTGACAGTTGAATATTCAACTAAACAGAGCACCAGGCTGAGAGTTGAATATTCAACTAAACAGGTCACCAGGCTGACAGCTGAATATTCAACTAAACAGGTCACCAGGCTGACAGTTGAATATTCAACTAAACAGGGCACCAGGCTGAGAGTTGAATATTCAACTAAACAGGGCACCAGGCTGATAGTTGAATATTCAACTAAACAGGGCACCAGGCTGGTAGTTGAATATTCAACTAAACAGGTCACCAGGCTGAAAGTTGAATATTCAACTAAACAGGGCACCAGGCTGACAGTTGAATATTCAACTAAACAGGGCACCAGGCTGAGAGTTGAATATTCAACTAAACAGGGCACCAGGCTGAGAGTTGAATATTCAACTAAACAGGGCACCAGGCTGACAGTTGAATATTCAACTAAACAGGGCACCAGGCTGACAGTTGAATATTCAACTAAACAGGGCACCAGGCTGAGAGTTGAATATTCAACTAAACAGGGCACCAGGCTGAGAGTTGAATATTCAACTGAACAGGGCACCAGGCTGAGAGTTGAATATTCAACTAAACAGGTCACCAGGCTCATAGTTGAATATTCAACTAAACAGGGCACCAGGCTGAGAGTTGAATATTCAACTGAACAGGTCACCCGGCTGATAGTTGAATATTCAACTAAACAGGTCACCAGGCTCATAGTTGAATATTCAACTAAACAGGGCACCAGGCTGAGAGTTGAATATTCAACTAAACAGGGCACCAGGCTGACAGTTGAATATTCAACTAAACAGGGCACCAGGCTGAGAGTTGAATATTCAACTAAACAGGGCACCAGGCTGAGAGTTGAATATTCAACTAAACAGGGCACCAGGCTGACAGTTGAATATTCAACTGAACAGGGCACCAGGCTGAGAGTTGAATATTCAACTAAACAGGTCACCAGGCTCATAGTTGAATATTCAACTAAACAGGGCACCAGGCTGAGAGTTGAATATTCAACTGAACAGGTCACCCGGCTGATAGTTGAATATTCAACTAAACAGGTCACCAGGCTGAGAGTTGAATATTCAACTAAACAGGGCACCAGGCTGAGAGTTGAATATTCAACTGAACAGGGCACCAGGCTGAGAGTTGAATATTCAACTAAACAGGTCACCAGGCTCATAGTTGAATATTCAACTAAACAGGGCACCAGGCTGAGAGTTGAATATTCAACTGAACAGGTCACCCGGCTGATAGTTGAATATTCAACTAAACAGGTCACCAGGCTCATAGTTGAATATTCAACTAAACAGGGCACCAGGCTGAGAGTTGAATATTCAACTAAACAGGTCACCAGGCTCATAGTTAAATATTCAACTAAACAGGGCACCTGGCTGATAGTTGAATATTCAACTAAACAGGTCACCAGGCTGAGAGTTGCATATTCAACTAAACAGGTCACCTGGCTGATAGTTGAATATTCAACTAAACAGGGCACCTGGCTGATAGTTGAATATTCAACTAAACAGGTCACCAGGCTGAGAGTTGAATATTCAACTAAACAGGGCACCTGGCTGATAGTTGAATATTCAACTGAACAGGGCACCAGGCTGGTAGTTGAATATTCAACTAAACAGGTCACCAGGGTGATAGTTGAATATTCAACTAAACAGGGCACCTGGCTGATAGTTGAATATTCAACTGAACAGGGCACCTGGCTGATAATTGAATATTCAACTAAACAGGGCACCTGGCTGATAATTGAATATTCAACTAAACAGGGCACCAGGGTAGAATTAAACATTTCTCACGCGGCTGACGCTCTATAATATTTTCCATCAGGAATTGGAAGAAAAAGATAAGAGCGAGAATTACATAAATGTTCAAAACCACACAGAAAGCGCCTGGCCAGACTTTTCCTGATACAGGAAAAGCGGTGACCTCACACCACCCCCCCACCCTCCCCCCACTCTCCTCTCTCTCCCCAACCTTATCGTACGTTCGCCGGACGTTGAGGTCACGACGTCAACGCGCACGTGCGCTGCCACGAAAAATAACGCGTTGAGCCCAGAGGTCGCAACCGGGTACCCGATACCCGTACCCTACCCGATGCCCGGGTACCCGTACCCGGCCGGGTACGGGTACCCGTTTGCGACCCTGGTGCGGCCGGGTACGGGTAAGGGTAGGCCGTGAGTCACTGGTGAGTCACCGTTTGTCACTCATTTCCCAACGTCTTGTCTCTTCTCACAATTCAAGTTCCTAGAATCAACCCACCCGCGCCTGCAACGTGGCTTCATCCCAGAGGTCGCAATCGGCTACCCGATGCCCGTACCCTACCGATACCCGGCCGGGTACGGGTAGCCGGGTATCGGGTACGGGTATCGGGTAGGGTACGGGTATCGGGTAGGGAACGGGTAGGCCGTGAGTCACTGGTGAGTCACCGTTTGTCACTCATTTCCCAACGTCTTGTCTCTTCTCACAATTCAAGTTCCTAGAATCAACCCACCCGCGCCTGCAACATGGCTTCATCCCAGAGGTCGCAATCGGGTACCCGATACCCGTACCCTACCCGATACCCGGCCGGGTACGGGTAGCCGTTTGCGACCCAGGTGCGGCCGGGTACGGGTACGGGTAAGGAATCAAAACCCGTTTACGAACTCTGGCGTACCAGGAGTTGCGCGCGGGAATGTTTTTAAACAAAAAATGAACAAGGAAAATTTTAAAAATCTAAAATAAAATGTGCCTGCGTCCACAGCATTTCTCAATCTTCGCCGCCACATTGAAAAGCGAGTGACGTTGCACTTGGAACCTGTCACCTTCAGCTGACTTGCTGCTGTCAGCAGAAAGTCAGCTGTTGCTGACAGCAGCTGGCAGCAACAGCTGACAGCAGCAAGTCAACAGCTGACTTGCTGCTGTCAGCAGAAAGTCAGCTGCTGCTGACAGCAGCTGGCAGCAACAGCTGACAGCAGCTAGTGGGGTGGGGTGGGTGGGGTGGAGGTGGGGTGGGGCTGGGGTGGGGCTGGGGCTGGGGTGGGGCTGGGGTGGGGCTGGTGGCTGGGTGGGTCGCAGCCGCTCTGCGCAGGCGATGTAACACGACGTACGTATGTGTGTGTGTGTGTACGTGTGTGTGTGTACGTGTGTGTGTGTGTGTGTACGTGTGTGTGTGTACGTGTGTGTGTACGTGTGTGTGTGTGTGTGTTCGTGTGTGTGTGTACGTGTGTGTGTACGTGTGTGTACGTGTGTGTGTGTACGCGTGTGTGTGTATGCGTCTGTACGTGTGTGTGTACGCGTGTGTACGTGTGTGTGTGTACGTGTGTGTACGTGTGTGTGTGTGTGTACGTGTCTGTGTGTGTGTACGGAGGCAGTCGCCCTCCAACAACAACGGAGGGCGGAGGAGCGACGCTCACAACAACGAGCGGAGCGCCGGGTGGCTAAAGCACAGCAAGTTGGCACAGTAGGGGGCACAGGTGGTGCATCAGCCAGTCATCTCGGTCATCTCGGTCAGTCGACCCGTGGCACCTGCTGGGTCTGCCCCGTGACCTCCTCCTCCTGCACCTAGCCTGGCACAGCAGTCGACCCGTGGGACCTGCTGGGTCTGCCCCGTGACCTCCTCCTCCTGCACCTAGCCTGGCACAGCAGTCGACCCGTGGCACCTGCTGGGTCTGCCCCGTGACCTCCTCCTCCTGCACCTAGCCTGGCACAGCAGTCGACCCGTGGCACATGCTGGGTCTGCCCCGTGACCTCCTGCCAGCGGGCGTTCGACACTTCACGTGGTAGCCTCAAGGTGCACTTGGCCTGGCACAAGCGTCGTGGTGACGTCACCGCCACTTAGTGGCGAATGGCGGTTGTTGTTGTGTGTGTACGTGTGTGTGTGTATACGTGTGTGTGTGTACGTGTGTGTGTGTACGTGTGTGTGTGTACGTGTGTGTGTGTACGTGTGTGTGTGTACGTGTGTGTGTGTGTATACGTGTGTGTGTGTACGTGTGTGTGTGTACGTGTGTGTGTCTATACGTGTGTGTGTGTACGTGTGTGTGTGTGTGTACGTGTGTGTGTGTACGTGTGTGTGTGTATACGTGTGTGTGTCTATACGTGTGTGTGTGTACGCGTGTGTGTGTACGCGTGTGTGTGTACGTGTGTGTGTGTGCGCGTGTGTGTATACGTGTGTGTGTGTACGTGTGTGTGTGTGTGTGGGGAGCGGTGGGTGTAGTGGTTAGCGCTGCGCTACGAACCTGGCGACCCGGGTTCGATTCCCGCTCACGGCCAACACCGGTGACGATTATCTGAACCGGTCCCGGGCCTCCCCTAGGTCGACTCAGCCTCAAATGAGTACCTGGTGCGGTGTGTAAACATCGCCACTGGGGAGACAAAGGCGGTCGGGCGTGGTGCTGGCCACCCACCCCCTCGTGTGCCGTTCCGGCCTTCATAGGTGCTCGCTAACAGCACTTGCCCCTACAGTCTGTTAAGGCTACACGGGGGATCTTTGTCTTGTGTGTGTGGGGGGTTTTTTTCACTTCCAGTCAAGACCACGGAGAGATCCGGTGACTCATACAGAACCACAGAGACCCACGACCTCCTGTACACCAGGCGAGGTAGTCAACATCTCATAGCCACCGTGATGATGATGAGAGAGAGACGCAGACTTCAAATATACAGCAGCAGCAGGCATCGTCAGGGTCGGGATTGAACCCACGACCTCCTGTGTACCAAGCGAGGTAGTCAACATCTCCTAGCCACCGTGATGATGATGAGAGAGAGACGCAGACTTCAAATCTACAGCAGCAGCAGGCATCGTCAGGGTCGGGATCGAACCCACGACCTCCTGTGTACCAGGCGAGGTAGTCAACATCTCATAGCCACCGTGATGATGATGAGAGAGAGACGCAGACTCCAAATATACAGCAGCAGCAGGCATCGTCAGGGTCGGGATTGAACCCACGACCTCCTGTACACCAGGCGAGGTAGTCAACATCTCATAGCCACTGTGTGTCTGTGTTGTCTCTCTCTGCCTGTCTGTCTGTGTGTCTCCGTGTCAGTGTTTTGTCTCTCTCTCAAATTTAGCAATCTTTGTAAGAACGTAATCAACCAGGTGGGGTGTTGAGTGTTGACTGTTGTGTTGGCCGACTCTTTGTGTTGTACGGCATTACATTTCCAAGTTCACTATGCTTGTGTTTACACTATGGGGACCTCATTTGCCAGTAAAAATATGATAATTGGTTCTTTACCCTTCTATCTGGCAACAAAACTGACACCTTTTTGCAAGGAGTCATGTTTGCATAGACCGCAATACCTGCAGTCATAATACAAACAAAAGAACATAACTCTGATAATGTGCACTGTCCTTGAAGTTGATTGGTCCACACCCGAGACAGCTTTCGCTTAGAGCCTAGTCTCATATGGGTTGGACCAGATGACGCCAAAAGAGACTAGGCTCTAAGCGAAAGCTGTCTCGGGTGTGGACCAATCAACTTCAAGGACAGTGCACATTATCAGAGTTATGTTCTTTTGTTTGTATTATGACTGCAGGTATTGCGGTCTATGCAAACATGACTCCTTGCAAAAAGGTGTCAGTTTTGTTGCCAGATAGAAGGGTAAAGAACCAATTATTATGCTTGTTTTCTCATTCATTTGTACCTGATGACGGTTGCTTGTGTTGCAATTGAAACGCCGTGTTCTATTATTCAATCCTTTATATTAAGTTCACTTGCTTGCTTGCGCGCTTACGACCGTGCAAATCTTTCGGTCGTTTTTTAACCCACTTCCCGTGATCCAATCGAGCTGACATTTTGCACACAGACTCGTTGTGTGTGACAATGCATTTTCGTGAAAAAAATTTTCCAAAATTTTACACTGTTTAGGGAATTTTTTAAAAAATATTTAATTACCAATTGCTTAATGCTGCCAGACAATCATCTGACCCATAGGTGGCAGCCATCTCAAGCCAGAGGACGAGAGGACTCTAGCCGCCACGCATATAAAGGATTTAGAGTCAAAAACTTTGTTTTTACGGGTTTACTTACTTTAAATCCTTTATATTAAGTTCACTTGCTTGCTTAGGACCGTGCAAATCTTTCGGTCGTTTTTTAACCCACTTCCCGTGATCCAATCGAGCTGACATTTTGCACACAGACTCGTTGTGCGTGACAATGCATTTTCGTGAAATTTTTTTTCCAAAATTTTCCACTTTTTAGGAAAACTTTGTTTTCTTAAATCCTTTATATTAAGTTCACTTGCTTGCTTGCGCGCTTACGACCGTGCAAATCTTTCGGTCGTTTTTTAACCCACTTCCCGTGATCCAATCGAGCTGACATTTTGCACACAGACTCGTTGTGCGCGACAATGCATTTTCGTGAAAAAAAATTTCCAAAATTTTACACTGTTTAGGGAATTTTTTAAAAAATATTTAATTACCAATTGCTTAATGCTGCCAGACAATCATCTGACCCATAGGTGGCAGCCATCTCAAGCCAGAGGACGAGAGGACTCTAGCCGCCCCGATGCCACGCATATAAAGGATTTAGAGTGAAAAACTTTGTTTTTACGGCTTAATTTTCATTTGATTTAATTTTTCTCTACGCGACTTTACCGACAGAAGCACGGAGCAAAAAAATTTACAATCGCCGCAACCACAAAAAAATTCGCCTGTGTTTTCATATTTTGTGTTTTCATGTAATCTCCATCCGGCACTGGTGTGGTGTGTGGTGTGGCCACGGGCGGGGGAGTGAAACGCGTAGGTTGTATTGCACCTCTCACTCCGTCCTGCACTGGGCAGGAAATATATAAATGTTGTGCAGGTGGCAGAGGATGGGAAATGAACGGAGAGTGTTTCGTGTCGACAAGATGCTCGCCTTGTGGATATTTCTCCTGCACGTAGCAGGTATGGGTCTGTGTGTGAGTCTATGTGAGTCTGTGTGAGTCTGGGGGTCTCTGTGTGAGTCTGTGTGAGTCTGGGGGTGTCTGTGTGAGTCTGTGTGAGTCTGTGTGAGTCTGTGGTGAGTCTGTGGTGTGTCTGTGTGAGTCTATGTGAGTCTGGGAGTCTCTGTGTGAGTCTATGTGAGTCTGGGGGTCTCTGTGTGAGTCTATGTGAGTCTGGGAGTCTCTGTGTGAGTCTGTGGTGTGTCTGTGTGAGTCTGTGTGAGTCTGTGTGAGTCTGTGTGTGAGTCTGTGTGAGTCTGTGTGAATCTATGTGAGTCTGTGTGAGTCTGTGGTGAGGCTGTGGTGAGTCTGTGTGAGTCTGTGGGTCTCTGTGTGAGTCCGTGGTGTGTTTTTGTGAGTCTGAGGATCTATGTGTGAGTTTGTGGAGTCTCTGTGTGAGTCTATGGGTCTCTGTGTGAGTCTATGGGTCTCTGTGTGAGTCTATGGGTCTCTGTGTGAGTCTGTGGGTCTCTATGTGAATCTGTGGGTCTCTGTGTGAGTCTGTGGGTCTCTGTGTGAGTCTGTGGGTCTCTGTGTGAGTCTATGGGTCTCTGTGTGAGTCTGTGGGTCTCTGTGTGAGTCTGTGGGTCTCTGCGTGAGTCTGTGGTGACTCTGTGTGAGTCTGTGGGTCTCTGTGTGAGTATGTAGGGCTCTGTGTGACTCACCATGTGAGTCTGTGGGTCTCTGTGTGAGTCTATGGGTCTCTGTGTGAGTATGTAGGGCTCTGTGTGACTCACTGTGTGAGTCTGTGGGTCTCTATGTGAGTCTGTGGGTCTCTGTGTGAGTCTGTGGGTCTCTGTGTGAGTCTATGGGTCTCTGTGTGAGTCTATGGGTCTCTATGTGAGTCTGTGGGTCTCTGTGTGAGTCTGTGGGTCTCTATGTGAGTCTATGGGTCTCTGTGTGAGTCTGTGGGTCTCTGTGTGAGTCTATGGGTCTCTGTGTGAGTCTTTGGGTCTCTGTATGAGTCTATGGGTCTCTGTGTGAGTCTGTGGGTCTCTGTGTGAGTCTATGGGTCTCTGTGTGAGTCTGTGGGTCTCTGTGTGAGTCTATGGGTCTCTGTGTGAGTCTATGGGTCCCTATGTGAGTCTGTGGGTCTCTGTGTGAGTCTGTGGGTCTCTGTGTGAGTCTATGGGTCTCTGTGTGAGTCTATGGGTCTCTGTGTGAGTCTGTGGGTCTCTGTGTGAGTCTATGGGTCTCTGTGTGAGTCTATGGGTCTCTATGTGAGTCTGTGGGTCTCTGTGTGAGTCTGTGGGTCTCTGTGTGAGTCTATGGGTCTCTATGAGTCTGTGGGTCTCTGTGTGAATATATGGGTCTCTGTGTGAGTCTGTGGAGTGTCTGTGTGAGTCTGGGGTCTCTGTGTGAGTCCGTGTGAGTCCGGGGGTCTCTGTGTGAGTCTGTGGTGTGTCTGTGTGAGTCTGTGGTGTGGCTATGTGAGTCTATGGGTCTCTGTGTGAGTCTGTGGTGTGTCTGTGTGAGTCTGTGGGTCTCTGTGTGAGTCTGTGTGAGTCTATGGGTCTCTGTGTGAGTCTATGGGTTTGTGTGAGTCTATGGGTCTGTGTGAGTCTGGGGGTCTCTGTGTGAGTTTGTGGTCCTCTGTGTGAGTTTGTGAGTCTCTGTGTGAGTCTATGGGTCTCTGTGTGAGTTTGTGAGTCTCTGTGTGAGTCTATGGGTCTCTGTGTGAGTCTATGGGTCTCTGTGTGAGTCTGTGGGTCTCTATGTGAGTCTGTGGGTCTCTGTGTGAGTCTTTGGGTCTCTGTATGAGTCTATGGGTCTCTGTGTGAGTCTGTGGGTCTCTGTGTGAGTCTATGGTCTCTGTGTGAGTCTGTGGGTCTCTGTGTGAGTCTATGGGTCTCTGTGTGAGTCTATGGGTCCCTATGTGAGTCTGTGGGTCTCTGTGTGAGTCTGTGGGTCTCTGTGTGAGTCTATGGGTCTCTGTGTGAGTCTATGGGTCTCTGTGTGAGTCTGTGGGTCTCTGTGTGAGTCTATGGGTCTCTGTGTGAGTCTATGGGTCTCTATGTGAGTCTGTGGGTCTCTGTGTGAGTCTGTGGGTCTCTGTGTGAGTCTATGGGTCTCTATGAGTCTGTGGGTCTCTGTGTGAATATATGGGTCTCTGTGTGAGTCTGTGGAGTGTCTGTGTGAGTCTGGGGGTCTCTGTGTGAGTCCGTGTGAGTCCGGGGGTCTCTGTGTGAGTCTGTGGTGTGTCTGTGTGAGTCTGTGGTGTGGCTATGTGAGTCTATGGGTCTCTGTGTGAGTCTGTGGTGTGTCTGTGTGAGTCTGTGGGTCTCTGTGTGAGTCTGTGTGAGTCTATGGGTCTCTGTGTGAGTCTATGGGTTTGTGTGAGTCTATGGGTCTGTGTGAGTCTGGGGCTCTCTGTGTGAGTTTGTGGTCCTCTGTGTGAGTTTGTGAGTCTCTGTGTGAGTCTATGGGTCTCTGTGTGAGTTTGTGAGTCTCTGTGTGAGTCTATGGGTCTCTGTGTGAGTCTATGGGTCTCTGTGTGAGTCTGTGGGTCTCTATGTGAGTCTGTGGGTCTCTGTGTGAGTCTATGGGTCTCTGTGTGACTCACCGTGTGAGTCTGTGGGTCTCTGTGTGAGTCTGTGGGTCTCTGTGTGAGTATGTAGGGCTCTGTGTGACTCACTGTGTGAGTCTGTGGGTCTCTGTGTGACTCACCGTGTGAGTCTGTGGATCTGAGGAGTTGGAATCTGCCTCAGTGGCCTGCGATCATAAATCGCTAATTAATTTCACAGCTTTTGCCATCATTTGGGGAAAGAAAGGCGATCTGTCAGCCTTGAAAACATCATGGGACAAAGTGGGGATGACCCTGCTGAGGCTGCGGTGCCTCAAATATTGGAGGAAGAAGTCACCCCCTGTGAGTGGCTGGCTGAGGTGCCATCTGTTGAGGAAGTACTGAGGGCGATCCAGAGTCTGAGACCAGGAAAGGCACCGGGCAGAGATGATCTCCCAAGCGAAATGCTGAGGGAGGGTGGCGTTTGTGCACAGACTGCCCTACACGACATCATAACAACAGTCTGGACCACTGGACGGGTTCCGCGGGATTGGAAGGATGCCCTGGTGGTCGCCGTCTTTTAAGAAGGGTGACCGCACAGACTGTAACAACTACAGGGGCATCTCACTCTGCAGTGTGCTGGGAAAGGTCCTGGCAAGGATTACACTGGTCAACAAAAAAACCCATTTTTTTCTGGCCTGGACTTTTGCAGCTGTTCTAGACTAATTTCAGGGTGCCAATTCCAAATCTGATCTCAGATTTTCTCTATCACATCTCGTTTTTATGCTATCGGCATACCCCATTTTCATTGATTTTACCCGAAATTAACTCTGTCACTTATGATTGCAAGTTGTTGCGAGTCAGTGACTGCTTTAGTGTTAAAATATGGTGCTGTATTTTTAGGATAGTGTGCTTATAATATCATTTTATGTAGATATCCACATTTATTTAATATTTTTCTTCTGCAGTTTTTCTTGAAAATGCAATATTTGATATCTCAACAACCTGATGTGATAGACAAAAACTGATGCCAGATTTGGAATTACCTTAAAACCGTTGGAATACCTTGTGCCAGAAAAAGTGTGTTGACCAGTGTTATTCAACAACGCACTGATGTCACATTCATACTCTTAGGTTTTTTCGGTAAAGTCACGTAGGTAAAAATAAATAATGATAAATAAAAATTCTAAAAATAAATGATAGAAACAAAATAAAAATCATGACGACGTTTCGGAGGCAACACAAGTCTCCGTCATCAGGTGGGACCATCACAGCTAAATTACTGTCTCAAGTGAGGCAAAAATTCCAAGAGACAAGCTCTTATATACAAGTTAAGGGGGAGGGGCTTATCTGAATGTGGTAGCCAATGAATGGAACGTGTTGGGGGGGGTGGGCGGGGTTAAAAGAGAACAATAGGTGGGGTTGTAACCGAATGTTTTCTGACAATTAAAATACAAAAAAGTAACCCCTAAAAACAACTATAAATCCTTTATATGCGTGGCATCGGTTTTATTTTTTTATTCATTTCTGTTTTTCTTGAGTAAGAGTTTAATTTTTATAGTGTGTTGACACACATCCAGAATAATTTTCTGTGTTTAGGAAAAATATATGATTGTGTTAGTGAAATTTTTTTTTCCTTGTCACGCACAACGAATCTGTGTGCAAAATGTCAGCTCGATTGGATCACGGGAAGTGGGTTAAAAAACGACCGAAAGATTTGCACGGTCGTAAGCGCGCAAGCAAGCAAGCAAGTGAACTTAATATAAAGGATCTAAAAACGACCGAAAGATTTGCACGGTCGTAAGCGCGCAAGCAAGCAAGCAAGTGAACTTAATATAAAGGATTTAAAAAGGAGAGTGCTGTTAAACGCTGGGGATGTCAACACTCGGTAAAGTAGAATAGCACCTGTCAAATAAGATGGTCCAAATATGTGTAGTTAAATCTTTTTCACATGGTTAATAACATCTTTCCAATGATGACTCGGTTTGTACCCATCATCACGGTTGAAGTGATGTCTGTGTTTGTGTAATAACACTTCTTACAGTTCACAAACACTCCCCGTTGCTGGCAGGCAACGGGGAGCGGGCAGACAGCCACCAGAGACCCACCGCCACGTGGCAACCGGAGCCCCACTCGCGCGTGGCCTCTTTCTCTCTCTGTTCGTTCCGTGTCTGACCCCGTGTCTCTCCTCTCTCCCCTTATTTAACAGCCTGGGTCACGTGGTACCCTCCAGCCAATCCTCAATAGCCTGCGCCGAATGTTCCAGATTCCCCATCAACTCCCGGGACCACGCCCCTGACTTGCCTTCCCATTGGCTGAGGCCAAGACCAGCGAAACCAATCACCATAGCTGACATCCCGTGATCACGCCCGCCAAGGCCATGCTCCCAGGCTCTCCTCCCATTGGCTGTAAAGCGGGACCGGCAAAGCCGATCACCACGTGAATCCGACATAGGCTCTTATTACATTTGTATATCTGGATGGCTTCGTGTACACACCTTTGATGGTAGCCAGAAGGTTTGCAGAGCACCTTGGTCTCGGAAAAGACAATCTCATGAGAGCCCACAGCGTTGTAGCAATGATCGGCAATGTCAGTCGACCCGTGGCACCTGCTGGGTCTGCCACGTGACCTCCTGCCAGCGGGCGCTCGACACTTCACGTGACCTCAACGTGCACATGGCCTGGCACAAGCGCCGTGGTGACGTCACCGCCACTTAGTGGCGAATGGCGGTTGTTGTTGTACGTGGTGTGTGTATGTGTGATGTACGTGGTGTGTGTATGTGTGATGTACGTGGTGTGTGTCTCTCTGCCGTTGCTGGTCACCCTGAAGCCTCGCGAACCGCCGCTGAAATCCCTTCCAAAGACGTTCACGCTGACCACAGCGTCACGCTCGACTGCAACTTTCCTCCCACGGAGAGACTCAGCGTCTTCTGGGTGTTCACTTCGCACGACTCGGCTGTCGACAGGAGAGTGAGTGATAATTGGTTTTTTACCCTTCTATCTGGCAACAAAACTGACACCTTTTTTTACAAAGAGTCATGTTTACATAGACCACAATACCTGCGGTCATAATGCAAAAAAAAACAAAAACAAAAACAGGTCCCTGCGGGGTGGGCTGGTAGGAACGAACAAATGAATGGCCATAATAAAATGAAATGGCGGGGGTACGATACGAAGGGAGAGTTTGAGGCCTAGTTCTAGGCTTTAGGCCTAGCTGTAGGCTTTAGGCCGCTGTGAGTTAATTTTTAATTTAAATGTTTTAATTGAAAACTATCTCAGGGAATTATAAGGGAATGTTACACTTGTTTAGCCAGGAAAGCCTCACTGAGTCTAAAGGTTTTTGTAGGGTCCTGCCAAGTGTTTGCAGTAGGGGGCGATGTTGCTACACCTAATCGGACATCGGACGGACGGACGATATAATCTATTGTAGGCTGGTTCACTTCGTTCCTACCAGTAAAACATAACTCTGATAATGTATGCACTGTCCTTGAAGTTGATTGGTCCACACCCGAGACAGCTTTTCATAGAGCCTAGTCTCACATGGTGTTGGACCAGATGACGCCAAAAGGCGCACAACTCAAAGACAATGCACCATCAGAGTATGAGAGCTCGGGTAAGAATTTACACCATTGGAACCTCCTTTGCCAGTAGAAAAAAATATGATAATTGTTTTTTTACACTTCTATCTGGCAATAAAACTGACACCTTTTTTTACAAGGAGTCATGTTTGCATTGACCACAATACCTGCGGTCGGAATGCAAACAAAAAATCACACAACTCTGATAATGTGCACTGTCCTTGAAGTTGATTGGTCCACACCCGAGACAACTTTTCTTAGAGCCTAGTCTCACATGGTGTTGGACCAGATGACGCCAAAAGGCGCACAACTCAAAGACAATGCACCATCAGAGTATGAGAGCTCGGGGTAAGAATTTACACCATTGGAACCTCCTTTGCCAGTAGAAAAAAATATGATAATTGTTTTTTTACACTTCTATCTGGCAACCAAACTGACACCTTTTTTTACAAGGAGTCATGTTTGCATAGACCACAATAGCTGCAATCATAATGCAAACAAAAAACACAACTCTGATAATGTATGCACTGTCCTTGAAGTTGATTGATCCACACCCGAGACAGCTTTCCTTAGAGCCTAGTCTCACATGGTGTTGGACCAGATGACGCCAAAAGGCGCACAACTCAAAGACAATCCACCATCAGAGTACGAGAGCTCGGGGTGAAGCATTTACACCATTGGAACCTCATTTGCCAGTAGGAGGGTGAGTGGCAATATTTGTACCTGTCCTTCCGTTCCACAGTCCCCCTGGTCCTGCCCGAGTGTTGACGACAAGACTCCAGTACTACTACACTACACACTGCTAAACACTACTATGCTATATTCTTAGGTTTTTTCGGTAAAGTCACGTAGGTAAAAAATTACAATTAAAATTAATAAAAGTAAAATAAAATAAAAATCACGACGTTTCGGATGCAACACAACTTCCGTCTTCAGGTGGAACCGTCACAGCTCACGATAGCTGTATCAAGTGAGAGAAATTCCAAGAAAACAGTCCTTGTATATATACTGATTGAGGGTGGGAGGAGCCAAGGTAGGCCCTGAATATTATTTTTGTGAGGTTCAGTGCGGCTGAAGCACGCTGTTAAGAAAAAGATTTAACTACACATATTTGGAGCATTCCTGGCAGCGATTTCAGCCGCACCACCTCTACATAACAAAAGGCTCAGTCAACCATTCTACACAACAAAGACTCATTTCCTGCAGCGATTTCAGCCACACCACCTCTACATAACAAAAGGCTCAGTCAACCATTCTACACAACAAAGACTCATTTCCTGGCAGCGATTTCAGCCGCACCACCTCTACATAACAAAAGGCTCAGTCAACCATTCTACACAACAAAGACTCATTTCCTGGCAGCGATTTCAGCCGCACCACCTCTACATAACAAAAGGCTCAGTCAACCATTCTACACAACAAAGACTCATTTCCTGGCAGCGATTTCAGCCGCACCACCTCTACATAACAAAAGGCTCAGTCAACCATTCTACACAACAAAGACTCATTTCCTGGCAGCGATTTCAGCCGCACCACCTCTACATAACAAAAGGCTCAGTCAACCATTCTACACAACAAAGACTCATTTCCTGGCAGCGATTTCAGCCGCACCACCTCTACATAACAAAAGGCTCAGTCAACCATTCTACACAACAAAGACTCATTTCCTGGCAGCGATTTCAGCCGCACCACCTCTACAAAACAAAAGGCTCAGTCAACCATTCTACACAACAAAGACTCATTTCCTGGCAGCGATTTCAGCCACACCACCTCTACATAACAAAAGGCTCAGTCAACCATTCTACACAACAAAGACTCATTTCCTGGCAGCGATTTTAGCCGCACCACCTCTACATAACAAAATGCTCAGTCCCATTTACACGCACCTTTACATCATCCGCACCTAATTTACACAACAAAGGGTCATTCCTAGCAGCGTGCTGTGACGTCATCAGGCACACTGCTTGACACTTCCGCACGCGGGTGACATCACAGATGTGATGTCACCGCTCACTTGCCGTGCAAAATATATCCATTACTGTGCCCCCCCCCCCTCCCCAAAAATACAAAAGTCTATTTTTATACTTTGGGAAGTCCGCTAAACATTTCGAACAGACACACGTTCACAAATTTCCCTTTTATATATATAGAAAATAGAAGATTACAGTTGCTGAAAACCTCGCTTGTGAACAATGATGCATTGTACCCGCCATAGTGTCTTCCCCCCGGGGGAAGTCAACGCTCCATTGACTCATACACGGAGTACAATAGAATCACGTTCTCAGTTGATGGAGCCGAGGTTTTACGTTGACTCAGGAAATCCGCTATGATGTTTTCGCTTCCCTTCAAAACTCGAATATGGTAGTTGGACGGCTGTAAAGCCAGACCCCTTTGCATCACCCTATCATCCTCTAGACGCGCTCGGTCCATACACTACTACACTATGCACTACTATACACTACTACACACTACACTGTGCCAGGCTAGGTGCAAGAGGTCACGCGGCAGACCCAGCAGGTGCCATGGGGTCGACTGACTTAGATGACCGGCCGATGCTACCCACCAGCTGTGCCTCCTGCTGTGCCAGGCTAGGTGCAGAAGGTCACGGGACAGACCCAGCAGGTGCCCTGGGGGGTCGACTGAGATGACTGGGCAGATGCAGCAGCGGTGCCAGGCTAGGTGCAGGAGGTCACGGGACAGACCCAGCAGTTTCCATGCGGTCGACTGAGATGACTGGGCAGGTGCAGCAGCGGTGCCAGGCTAGGTGCAGGAGTTCACGGGACAGACCCAGCAGGTGCCATGAGGTCGACTGACTGAGATGACCGGCCGATGCTACCCACCAGCTGTGCCTCCTACTGTGCCAGGCTAGGTGCAGGAGGCCACGGGACAGACCCAGCAGTTTCCATGCGGTCGACTGAGATGACTGGGCAGATGCAGCAGCGGTGCCAGGCTAGGTGCAGGAGGTCACGGGACAGACCCAGCAGTTGCCCTGGGGGGTCGACTGAGATGACTGGGCAGATGCTACTGTCAAAAAGGTCGTTGAAGCGACTTCTGGAATCCGGTCCTTATTTGTCTTTCATTACAACACTCCTGCACGCTGCTGACAGACAACGTGAGAGGGATAGAGAGAGAGAGACACGCGCAGCCACGTGGCAGCCTGGACCACGTGGCAGCCTGGACCACGTGGCAGCCTGGACCACGTGGCAGCCTGGACACGTGCAAGCCTGGACCACGTGGCAGCCTGGACCTTAGCTCCAGCGTGGCCTCACCCTCCGTTCGTTCCAGTTCTGACCACGTGTTGTTCGTCTCCACCCCTATTTAATACCCGAGTCACGTGATACCTTTCCACCAATCCTGGTTAGCCTCCGTGGAATCTTCCAGACTCCACCGTAGGCTCTCGGGACCACGCCCCTGATTCGTCTCCCCATTGGCTGTGGCTAAAGCCAGCAGAACCAATCATCTACTTACAGCTGTCACCTTTCCATGACGTCAGGGCCACGCCTCCTAGGCTACCCCCCATTGGCTATGGACCAGGACCGGCAGAGCCAATCATCGTGACGAGTTGTGATCCGTCAACGACCCGGATTTAACCTCACGTTACACTACTATCTACCCCACCAGCAAGCAGCGTGTCAGGCTAGGTGCAGGAAATCAACACTACTTCCCCCACAACCACCAATCCCCCCCTCCCCCCCCGCAGATCCTGAAGTGTCAGGCGGTGAGATTACGAAAGAGGGAACGTGGAGTGGCGGGGCAATGCGAGCACCGGGAACGCCGCGCTGAGGATCATCCGCCGAGGATGTCGGACGTGGGCCGCTACCGCTGCAAGATCTACCGCGGGGTCAAACTCGTCTGGAGCGCATCATAGAGCTGCGGGTCCATCGCAACCAGAGTAAGGAGCGGGCAAGCGTGTGTCTCCTCTGTTGGTGTCTCTGTGGGTGTCTCTGTGGGTCTCTGTGGGTCTCTGTGGGTCTCTGTATATCTGTGGGTTTCTGTGAGTTTCTGTGAGTCTCTGTGGGTCTCTGTGGGTTTCTGTTGGCCTTTGTGGGTCTCTGTGTGTCTCTGTGGGTCTCTGTGGGTCTCTGTGTGTCTCTGTGGGTCTCTATGTGTCTCTGTGGGTCTCTGTGCCACTGATTCTTCAAGTTCTGTAGATGTAGATGCCACTGGTTCTTCACGTTAT
>WFAB01003291.1:0-18341 GCA_018977245.1 Lethenteron camtschaticum | reverse complement strand
TTTGTGTACGTGTGTGTGTGTGGACGTGTCTGTGTGGTGTTTGTGTACGTGTGTGTGTGTGTGTCGTGTGTGTGGTTGTGTCTGTGTGTGTGTACGTGTCTGTGTGTGTACGTGTGTGTGTGTTGTGTCTGTGTGTGTACGTGTCTGTGTGTACGTGTGTGTGTCTGTGTGTGTGTACTTGTTGTGTCTGTGTGTGTGTACTTGTGTGTGTGTACCTGTGTGTCTGTGTGTGTGTACCTGTGTGTCTGTGTGTGTGTCTGTGTGTACGTGTGTGTACGTGTGTGTGTGTCTGTGTGGTGTGTGTATGTACGTGTGTGTGGACGTGTCTGTGTGTGTGTTTGTGTACGTGTGTGTGTGTGTGTGTCTGTGTGTGTGTGTCTGTGTGTGGTGTTACGTGGTCTGTGGTGTGTACGTGTGTGGTGTGTGTCTGTGTTGTGTAGCGTGGTCTGTGTGTACGTGTGTGTGGTGTTACGTGTGGTGTGGTGTGTACCTGTGTGTGTCTGTGTGTGTGTGTACCTGCGTGTGTGTGTCTGTATCTGTCTTTGTGTCTGTGTGTGGGTCTGTGCCCTGGTGGTCCCTCTCTTTAAGAAGGGGGACCGCACAGACTAACAACTACAGGGGCATCTCACTCCTCAGTGTGACGGAAAATGTCCTGGCAAGGATTATTCAACATCGCCTTGCTAGGCACGCTGAGGAGAGGCTTGCAGAGCCCCAATGCGGTTTCAGGAAAGGGCGGACCTGTACAGATGCTATATTTTCTGTCTGTCTGCAAGACCTACATCTCTGCTTTATTGACCTGGTCAAGGCCTATGACACCATCAGTAGGCCTGGGCTCTGGGTTGTTCTTCGTGGCTTTCGGAGTCCCTGACCCTCTGCTCACGATCATTAAGGACCTTCATGATGGTGAGCGGGCCCCGGTAAAACGATGTGCTCTCTGCGTCTGCAGTACATAGGCATCGTCACTCGCTCCTGACAGCACTTGCCCCAGCAGTCTGTGTGGGTTACATGGGGGACCTTTGTCTGTGTGTAGGCACGGTTCAACTGTCGACTGCTAAGGCTGTTGGGCAGCTGTACCGACAACAGCCTGGCATAGCACAGCAGCAGCTGCAGCAGGTGAGGGTACAGCACTCACCCACCCACCCACCCGCTCACGCCGATCATCCACCCACTCACCAACCCACTCGCCCACCTACTCACCCACACATTCACCCACTCAATCACTCACTCAATCACCCACTCACCCACCCACCCACTCACTCACTTAATCGCTCACCCACCCACCCACTCACCCGCTCATCCACCCGCCCACCCACCCACCCACCCACTCACTCATTCACTCACTCATCCACCCACTCATTCACTTAATCACTCACTCACCCACCCACCCACTCACTCACTCACCCACTCACTCACCCACTCACTCACTCACCCTCTCACTCATCCACTAACCCACTCACTCACCCACTCACCCACCCACTCACCCACCCACCCACTCACCCACCCACCCACCCACTCACCCACCCACCCACTCACCCACTCACTCACTCACCCACTCACTCACCCACTCACTCACCCACTCACTCACCCACTCACTCACTCACCCACTCACTCATCCACTAACCCACTCACCCACCCACCCACTCACTCACTCACTCACCCACCCACTCACTCACTCACCCCCACCCACCCCCCCCACCCACCCACCCACCCACTCACCCACCCACCCACTCACCCACCACCCACCACCCACTCACCCACCCACCCACTCACCCACCCACCCACTCACCCACCCACCCACTCACCCACCCACTCACCCACCCACTCACCCACCCACCCACTCACCCACTCACTCACCCACTCACCCACCCACCCACTCACCCACTCACTCACTCACCCACTCACTCATCCACTACCCACTCACTCACCCACTCACTCACCCACCCACCCACTTACCCACTCACCCACCCACCCACTCACCCACCCACTCACCCACCCACTCACCCACTCACTCACCCACCCACCACCCACTCACCCACCCACTCACCCACCCACTCACTCACCCACCCACCCACTCACCCACCCACCCACCCACTCACCCACCCACTCACCCACCCACTCACCCACCCACTCACTCACCCACCCACCCACCCACTCACCCACCCACTCACCCACCCACTCACTCACCCACCCACCCACTCACCCACCCACCCACCACTCACCCACCCACTCACTCACCCACCCCCACTCACCCACCCACTCACCCACTCACTCACTCACCCACCCACTCACCCACTCACTCACCCACCCACTCACCCACCCACTCACCCACCCACTCACCCACCCACTTAACCACTCACCCCACCCACCCACTCACCCACCCACTCACTCACTCACTCACTCACCCACTCACCCACCCACCCACTCACCCACTCACCCACCCACCCACTCACCCACTCACTCACTCACCCACCCACCTACTCACCCACCCACCCACCCACTCAACCACTCACCCACTCACCCACCCACTCACTCACCCACCCACCCACTCACCCACCCACTCACTCACTCACTCACCCACCCACTCACCCACCCACCCACCCACTCACCCACTCACCCACTCACTCACCCACTCACCCACTCACTCACCCACCCACCCACCCACTCACCCACCCACCCACCCACTCACCCACCCCACCCACTCACCCACTCACTCACCCACCCACCCACTAACCCACTCACCCACCCACCCACTCACCCACCCACCCACTCACCCACCCACCCACTCACCCACCCACTCACTCACTCACCCACTCACTCACCCACCCACTCACCCACCCACCCACCCACTCACCCACTCACTCACCCACTCACCCACTCACCCACCCACCCACCCACCCACCCACTCACCCACCCACTCACCCACCCACTCACCCACTCACCCACCACCCACTCACCCATTCACTCACTCACCCCACCCACCTACTCACCCACCCACTCACCCACCCACTCACCCACCCACTCACCCACCCACCCACTCACCCACTCACTCACCCACTCACCCACTCACCCACTCACTCACCCACCCACCCACTCACTCACTCACTCACCCACCCACTCACCCACCCACTCACCCCACCCACTCACCCACCCACTCAACCACTCACCCACCCACTCACCCACTCACTCACCCACTCACCACCCACCCACTCACCCACCCACTCACCCACCCACTCACTCACCCACCCACCCACCCACCACACCCACCCACCCTCACTCACTCACTCACCCACCCACTCACCCACCCACTCAACTACTCACCCACCCACCCACTCACCCACTCACTCACCCACCCACTCACTCACCCACCCACTCACCCACCCACACACCCACCCACTCACTCACTCACCCACCCACTCACCCACCCACTCAACCACTCACCCACCCACCCACTCACCCACTCACTCACCCACCCACTCACTCACCCACCCACTCACCCACCCACTCACCCACCCACTCACCCACACATCCACCCACACACCCACCCACTCACTCACTCACCCACCCACTCACTCACTCACTCACTCACTCACCCACCCACTCACGCCACCCACTCAACCACTCACCCACCCACCCACTCACCCACTCACTCACCCACCCACTCACTCACTCACTCACCCACCCACTCACCCACCCACACACCACCCACTCACTCACCCACCCACTCACTCACCCACCCACTCAGCCACCCACTCAACCACCCACCCACCCACCCACTCACCCACCCACCCACTCACCCACCCACTCACCCACCCACACACCCACACACCCACCCACTCACTCACCCACCCACTCACCCACCCACTCACCCTCCCATGTCCACCCCCCCACCACAACCCCCCCCCCTAGGCCATCACCATCTCCTCAGCCTCCTCCTCAGCCTCCGTCTCCATGGTGATGCCCACCTCCTCCCGCCCCCCGCCCACCCCTCCCCCCCCGGTCCTCGCTCTGCCCCTCCCCTCCTCCTCGGCGGGGGAGGCGGTCGTCATGGCAACGGCGGCGCCGCCCCTAGCGACAGGGAGGGTTGCCGGGGTGGCCCTCCCCCGGGCCCGCGGGCCGTCGCCGCGGCAACGGCGGCGGGGCTCATGGCCCCCACCCGCACGCTGCAGCTGTCTCCAGGTGAGGTACCTGTGAGTGCGTGTGTGTGTACGTGCGTGTACGTGTGTGTGTGTGTACGTGTGTGTACGTGTGTGTGTACGTGTTTACGTGTGTGTCTGTGTGTGTGTGTGTGTCAGTGTGTGAACGTGTTTGTGTGTGTCTGTGTGTCTGTGTGTGTGTGTGTGTCTGTGTGTGTCAGTGTGTGTGTGTGTGTGTACCTGTATGTGTGTGTACGTGTGTCTGTGTGTGTGTGTCTGTGTGTGTGTGTGTCTGTCTGTGTGTCAGTGTGTACGTGTGTGTACCTGTGCGTGTGTGTGTGTCTGTGTGTACCTGTCTTGTGTGTGTGTGTACGTGTCTGTGTGTGTACCTGTGTGTGTGTGGCTGTGTGTGTGTGTACCTGCGTGTGTGTCTGTATCTGTCTTTGTGTCTGTGTGTGGGTCTGTGCCCTGGTGGTCCCTCTCTTTAAGAAGGGGGACCGCACAGACTAACAACTACAGGGGCATCTCACTCCTCAGTGTGACGGAAAATGTCCTGGCAAGGATTATTCAACATCGCCTTGCTAGGCACGCTGAGGAGAGGCTTGCAGAGCCCCAATGCGGTTTCAGGAAAGGGCGGACCTGTACAGATGCCATATTTTCTGTCTGTCTGCTACAGCAGAGGTGTAGGGAATTCCAACAAGACCTACATCTCTGATTTATTGACCTGGTCAAGGCCTATGACACCATCAGTAGGCCTGGGCTCTGGGTTGTTCTTCGTGCTTTCGGAGTCCCTGACCCTCTGCTCACGATCATTAAGGACCTTCATGATGGTGAGCGGGCCCCGGTAAAACGACGTGCTCTCTGCGTCTGCAGTACATAGGCATCGTCACTCGCTCCTGACAGCACTTGCCCCAGCAGTCTGTGTGGGTTACATGGGGGACCTTTGTCTGTGTGTAGGCACGGTTCAACTGTCGACTGCTAAGGCTGTTGGGCAGCTGTACCGACAACAGCCTGGCATAGCACAGCAGCAGCTGCAGCAGGTGAGGGTACAGCACTCACCCACCCACCCACCCGCTCACCCGATCATCCACCCACTCAGCAACCCACTCACCCACCTACTCACCCACACATTCACCCACTCAATCACTCACTCAATCACCCACTCACCCACCCACTCACCCGCTCACTCGCTCGCCCACCCACCTGCTCACCCGTTCAATCACCCACCCACCTACTCACCCACACATTCACCCACTCAATCACCCACTCACCCACCACTCACCCGCTCACTCGCTCGCCCACCCACCTGCTCACCCGTTCACTCACCCACCCACCCACCTACTCACCCACACATTCACCCACTCAATCACTCACTCAATCACCCACTCACCCACCCACTCACCCGCTCATCCACCCGCCCACCCACCCACCCACTCACCTGCTCACCCACCCACTCACTCACCTACCCAACCACCCACTCACTCACTCATCCACCCACTCACTCATTCACTTAATCACTCACTCACCCACCCACCCACCCACTCACTCACCCACTCACTCACCCACTCACTCACTCACCCACTCACTCATCCACTAACCCACTCACTCACCCACTCACTCACCCACCCACCCACCCACTCACTCACTCACCCACCCACCTACTCACCCACTCACTCACCCACCCACCCACTCACCCACCCACTCACTCACCCACCCACCCACCTACTCACCCACCCACCCACCCACTCACCCACCCACCCACTCACCCACCCACTCACCCACCCACCCACTCACCCACCCACCCACTCACCCACTCACTCACTCACTCACCCACTCACCCACCCACCCACCCACTCACTCACCCACCCACCCACCCACTCACTCACCCACCCACTCACTCACTCACCCACTCACTCATCCACTAACCCACTCACTCACCCACTCACTCACCCACCCACCCACTCACCCACCCACCCACCCACTCACCCACCCACTCACCCACCCACCCACCCACTCACCCACCCACTCACCCACCCACTCACCCACTCACTCACTCACTCACCCACCCACCCACCCACCCACTCACCCACCCACCCACCCACTCACCCACCCACCCACTCACCCACCCACTCACTCACCCGCCCACCCACTCACCTGCCACCCACTCACCCACCCACTCACTCACCCACCCACCCCCCACCCACCCACTCACTCACCCACCCCCCACCCACCCACTCACTCACCCACCCTTTCACCCGCCCACCCACTCACCTGGCCACCCACTCACCCACCCACTCACTCACCCACCCCCCTCACCCCGTGACCCCTCACCCCGTGACCCCCCCCCCCCCCCGTGGGCGTCTCCCTGGGGCAGCCGTCCAGAGCAGGTGCGGTGCACCTGCTCTGGACAGACACACACGTACACAGTGACACACAGTGACACACAGTGACACACACACACACAGTGACACACAGTGACACACACACACAGTGACACACAGTGACACACACACGTACACAGTGACACACACACACACATACACACACACTGACACACTGACACACACACACGTACACAGTGACACACCACACATACACACACACTGACACACATACACACATACACAGTGACACACACACACATACACACACACTGACACACACATACACAGTGACACACACACACACATACACACACACTGATACACATACACACAGTGACACACAGTGACACACACAGACACACACACACACTGACACACACACACACATACACAGGGACACACAGTGACACACACAGACACACACACACATACACAGTGACACACAGTGACACACACAAACACATACACAGTGACACACAGTGACACACAGTGACACACACAGACACACACACACACATACACAGTGACACACAGTGACACACAGTGACACACACAGACACACACGTAGTCACAGACACACAGTGACACATACATAGTCACAGACACACAGTGACACACACAGACACACACTGACACACACACTGACACACACACACATACACAGTGACACACACATAGTCACAGACACACAGTGACACACACACACACACTGACAGACACACTGACACACACACATACACAGTGACACACAGTGACACACAGTGACACACACAGACACACACATAGTCACAGACACACAGTGACACATACATAGTCACAGACACACAGTGACACACACACACATACACACACATAGACAGACACTCACTCAGTCACTCAGACACTCACTCAGACACTCACTCACTCAGACACTCACTCAGTCACTCAGACACTCACTCAGACACTCACTCACTCAGACACTCACTCAGTCACTCAGACACTCACTCAGACACTCACTCACTCAGACACTCACTCAGTCACTCACTCAGTCACTCAGACACTCACTCAGACACTCACTCAGTCACTCAGTCACTCAGACACTCACTCACTCAGACACTCACTCAGACACTCACTCAGTCACTCACTCAGACACTCACTCAGTCACTCACTCAGTCACTCAGACACTCAGACCTAGACACTCTCTCCCCGTGTCTCTCCCCGTGTCTCCCCGTGTCTCTCCCGTGTCTCTCCCCGTGTCTCTCCCCGTGTCTCTCTCCGTGTCTCTCACCGTATCTCTCCCCGTGTCTCTCCCCGTGTCTCTCCCCGTGTCTCTCCCCGTGTCTCCCCGTGTCTCTCTGTGTCTCCCCGTGTCTCTCTGTGTCTCCCGTGTCTCTCCGTGTCTCCCCGTGTCTCACCGTGTCTCACCGTCTGTCCCTGTGTCTCTCACCATCTCTCGCCGTGTCTCCCCGTATCTCCCCATGTCTCCGCGTGTCTCCCCGTGTCTCCCCGTGTCTCCCCGTATCTCCCCGTGTCTCCCCGTGTCTCCCCGTGTCTCCCCGTGTCTCTCCCCGTGTCTCTCCGCGTGTCTCTCCGCGTGTCTCTCCGTGTCTCCCCGTGTCTCTCCGTGTCTCCCCGTGTCTCCCCGTGTCTCTCCGTGTCTCCCCGTGTCTCCCCGTGTCTCGCCGTGTCTTCGCGTGTCTCCCCGTGTCTCCCCGTGTCTCCCCGTGTCTCTCCGTGTCTCCCCGTGTCTCCCCGTGTCTCCGCGTGTCTCCCCGTGTCTCACCGTGTCTCCGCGTGTTTCTCCGTGTCTCCCCGTGTCTCACCGTGTCTCCCCGTGTCTCACCGTGTCTCCCCGTGTCTCACCGTGTCTCCCCGTGTCTCCGCGTGTCTCCCCGTGTTTCTCCGTGTCTCCCCGTGTCTCACCGTGTCTCCCCGTGTCTCCCCGTGTCTCCGCGTGTCTCCGCGTGTCTCCCCGTGTCTCCGCGTGTCTCCCCGTGTCTCCCCGTGTCTCACCGTGTCTCCGCGTGTCTCCCCGTGTCTCCCGTGTCTCCCGTGTCTCACCGTGTCTCCGCGTGTCTCCCCGTGTCTCCCCGTGTCTCACCGTGTCTCCGCGTGTCTCCGTGTGTCTCCGCGTGTCTCCCCGTGTCTCCCCGTGTCTCCCCGTGTCTCCTCCGTGTCTCCCCGTGTCTCCCCGTGTCTCCGCGTGTCTCCCCGTGTCTCACCGTGTCTCCCCGTGTTTCTCCGTGTCTCCCCGTGTCTCACCGTGTCTCCCCGTGTCTCACCGTGTCTCCCCCGTGTCTCACCGTGTCTCGTCTTGTCTCGCGTGTCTCCCGTGTTTCTCCGTGTCTCCCCGTGTCTCACCGTGTCTCCCCGTGTCTCCCCGTGTCTCCGCGTGTCTCCGCGTGTCTCCCCGTGTCTCCGCGTGTCTCCCCGTGTCTCCCCGTGTCTCACCGTGTCTCCGCGTGTCTCCCCGTGTCTCCCCGTGTCTCCCGTGTCTCACCGTGTCTCCGCGTGTCTCCCCGTGTCTCCCCGTGTCTCACCGTGTCTCCGCGTGTCTCCCCGTGTCTCCCCGTGTCTCACCGTGTCTCCGCGTGTCTCCCCGTGTCTCCCCGTGTCTCCCCGTGTCTCACCGTGTCTCCGCGTGTCTCCAGGTCTCCAAGTTGTCTCAGCAGGCTGCAATGCTCCAACTGGTGTCTGCATCGACTCAGCACGTAAGTCCGCACACAGACACAGACAAAGCTCCCCCAGGTAGCCTCTATCAGGGCTGTAGGGGTAAGTGCTGTTAGTAGTAGCGAGTAGCAGCAGCAGTGTCTATGTACTACACACACAGACACAGACAAAGCTGCCCCAGGTAGCCTCTAGCAGAGCTGTAGGGGCAAGTGCTGTTAGCTAGCGAGTAGCACCGACTATGATACACACACACAGACAAAGCTGCCCCAGGTAGCCTCTAGCAGAGCTTTAGGGGCAAGTGCCGTACACACAAACCAAGCTGCCCCGTGTCTCCCTCTCCTCCTCCCCTCCCCCACAGGGTCAGACTCACACCGTCGCTCTCTCCCAGGGCTCCCAGCCCCTGGTCGTCTCACACAGCCGCTCCATCCAGCAGCTCAACCAGCAGATACTGCACGTGCAGCAGCTGCAGCTGCAGCTGCAACAGCAGCAGCAGCAACAGCAGCAGCTGCAGCAGCAACAGCAGCAACAGCAGCAGCAGCTGCAGCAGCAACAGCAGCAACAGCAGCAGCAGCTGATCGCCAGCCTCGCACCTCCACAGCAAATCCATACACCCCCGTTGCAGCTGCAGCAGCAGCAGCAACGGCAGCAGCAGCTACAGCAACATCAGCTGCAGCTACAGCAGCAGCTACTGCTGCTGCAGCAGCAGCTACAGAAGCTGCAGCAGCAGTAGTAGCAGCAGCAGCAGTAGCAGCTACATCAGCGGCAGCAGCAGCAGTAGCAGCAGTAGCAGCAGTAGCAGTAGCAGCTACGTCAGCAGCTACATCAGCTGCTGCTTTGACTTTAGCCTCCTAGTCTAGCTGGGTGCACCTTGACTTTATGCTCTGTGACTGCGCTTTGTACACTTGCAGTAGTGGTAGTAGTGGTGGTAGTAGTGGTGGTGGTAGTGGTAGTAGTGGTAGCAGTAGTGGTGGTAGTGGTGGTAGTGGTAGTAGTGGTGGTGGTAGTAGTGGTGTAGTAGTGGTGGTAGTAGTAGTGGTGGTAGTAGTAATAGTAGCAGTAGTGGTAGTAGTAGTGGTAGTAGTAGTAGTGGTGGTAGTAGTGGTGGTAGTAGTAGTGGTAGTAGTAGTAGTGGTGGTAGTAGTTGTGGTAGTAGTAGTGGTGGTAGTAGTATTAGTGGTGGTAGTGGTGGTAGTCGTAGTAGTGGTGGTGGTGGTGGTAGTAGTGGTAGTAGTAGTGGTGGTAGTAGTGGTAGCAGTAGTGGTGGTAGTGGTGGTAGTTATAGTGGTAGTAGTGGTAGCAGTGGTAGTAGTAGTGGTGGTAGTAGTAGTGGTGGTAGTAGTAGTGGTGGTAGTGGTAGTAGTAGTGGTGGTAGTGGTAGTAGTAGTGGTGGTAGCAGTAGTAGTGGTGGTAGTAGTAGTGGTAGTAGTGGTGGTAGTAGTAGTGGTGGTAGTGGTAGTAGTGGTGGTAGTGGTAGTAGTGGTAGTAGTGGTAGCAGTAGTGGTGGTAGTGGTAGTAGTGGTAGTAGTAGTGGTAGTAGTGTAGTAGTAGTAGTGGTGGTAGTAGTAGTAGTGGTGGTGGTAGTAGTGGTGGTAGTAGTGGTAGTGGTGGTAGTAGTGGTAGTGGTAGTAGTGGTAGTAGTAGTGGTAGTGGTGGTGGTAGTAGTAGTGGTGGTGGTGGTAGTAGTGGTGGTAGTAGTGGTGGTAGTGGTAGTGGTGGTAGTAGTAGTGGTAGTAGTGGTGGTAGTAGTGGTGGTAGTGGTAGTGGTGGTAGTAGTAGTGGTAGTGGTGGTAGTAGTAGTGGTGGTGGTGGTGGTGGTAGTAGTAGTGGTAGTAGTGGTGGTAGTGGTGGTAGTGGAGGTAGTAGTGGTAGTAGTGGTGGTAGTGGAGGTAGTGGTGGTGGTAGTAGTAGTGGTGGTAGTAGTAGTGGTGGTAGTAGTAGTGGTGGTAGTAGCAGTAGTGGTGGTAGTAGCAGTAGTGGTGGTGGTAGTGGTAGTAGTGGTGGTAGTAGTAGTGGTAGTAGTGGTGGTAGTAGTAGTGGTAGTAGTAGTAGTGGTGGTAGTAGTAGTGGTAGTGGTGGTAGTAGTAGTGGTGGTGGTGGTGGTAGTAGTAGTGGTGGTAGTGGTGGTAGTGGAGGTAGTGGTGGTGGTAGTAGTAGTGGTGGTAGTAGTAGTGGTGGTAGTAGTAGTGGTGGTAGTAGCAGTAGTGGTGGTGGTAGTGGTAGTAGTGGTGGTAGTAGTGGTGGTAGTAGTAGTGGTAGTAGTAGTAGTGGTGGTAGTAGTAGTGGTGGTAGTAGCAGTAGTGGTGGTGGTAGTGGTAGTAGTGGTGGTAGTAGTGGTGGTAGTAGTAGTGGTAGTAGTAGTAGTGGTGGTAGTAGTAGTGGTGGTGATGTTAGTTGTAGTGGTGGTGGTGGAGGTGGTGGTCGTGGAGGTTGTGGTGGTGATGGTGGTGGTGGTGGAGGTTGTGGTGGTGATGGTGGTGGTGGTGGAGGTGGTGATGGTGGTGGTGGTTGTGGTGGTGATGGTGGTGGTGGTGGAGGTGGTGATGGTGGTGGTGATGGTGATGATGGTGGTGATGGTGGTGGTGGTGGAGGTGGTGATGGTGGTTATGGTGATGGTGGTGGAGGTTGTGGTGGTGATGGTGGTGGTGGTGGAGGTGGTGATGGTGGTGGTGGTGGTGGTTGTGGTGGTGATGGTGGTGGTGGTTGTGGTGGTGATGGTGGTGATGGTGGTGGTGGTTGTGGTGGTGATGGTGGTGGTGGTGGAGGTGGTGATGGTGGTGGTGATGGTGGTGATGGTGGTGGTGGTGGAGGTGGTGATGGTGGTGGAGGTTGTGGTGGTGATGGTGGTGGTTATGGTGATGGTGGTGGAGGTTATGGTGGTGGTGGAGGTGGTGATGGTGGTGGTGGTTGTGGTGGTGATGGTGGTGGTGGTTGTGGTGGTTATATTTTAGACGCCCATTTCCACGTCTGTGTGGTTGTGGTTGTTGTTGTTGATGATGTGGTGGTGGTTGTTGTTGATTTGGTTGTTGTTGTTGCCTCTGTCCTCCGCGTCGCCCCCCGCCCCTCTCGCTCTGAATGCCCCCGGGGCACTGAGGGCGCCTGAATGCCCCGGGGCACTGAGGGCGCCTGAATGCCCCCGGGGCAATGAGGGCGCCTGAATGCCCCGGGGCAATGAGGGCGCCTGAATGCCCCGGGGCAATGAGGGCGCCTGAATGCCCCGGGGCAATGAGGGCGCCTGAATGCCACCGGGGCAATGAGGGCGCCTGAATGCCCCCGGGGCAATGAGGGCGCCTGAATGCCCCCGGGGCAATGAGGGCGCCTGAATGCCCCCGGGGCACCTGAATGCCCCGGGGCACCTGAATGCCCCGGGCACCTGAATGCCCCGGGGCACCTGAATGCCCCGGGGCACTGAGGGCGCCTGAATGCCCCCGGGGCATCTTGACGCTGTTGAGGCGGCCACGTTAAATCGGTAGCAGAAATAAATAAATAAAGACGCCCTCGGTTCACTCGGCAGTGCAACGACTCCTTTGTGATGGTGGTGATGGTGATGATGGTGGTGGTGATGTTGGTGGTGGTGGTGGTGATGGAGGTGGTGGATGGTGGTGATGATGGTGATGGTGGTGATGGTGATGATGGTGGTGATGGAGGTGGTGGTGATGGTGGTGGTGGTGATGATGGTGATGGTGGTGATGATGGTGGTGGTGGTGATGGTGGTGGTGATGGTGGTGGTGGTGATGGAGGTGGTGGTGATGGAGGTGGTGGTGATGGTGGTGGTGGTGGTGATGATGGTGGTGATGATGGTGGTGATGATGGTGGTGGTAGTGGTGATGGTGGTGATGGTGATGATGGTGGTGATGGTGGTGATGGAGGTGGTGATGGTGGTGGTGGTGGTGGTGATGGTGGTGGTGATGGTGGTGGGCGTGATGATGGTGATGGTGGTGGTGATGGTGGTGGTGATGATGGTGATGGTGGTGATGGTGGTGATGATGGTGATGGTGGTGATGGTGATGATGGTGGTGATGGAGGTGGTGGTGATGGTGGTGGTGGTGATGATGGTGATGGTGGTGATGATGGTGGTGGTGGTGATGGTGGTGGTGATGGTGGTGGTGGTGATGGAGGTGGTGGTGATGGAGGTGGTGGTGATGGTGGTGGTGGTGGTGATGATGGTGGTGATGATGGTGGTGATGATGGTGGTGGTAGTGGTGATGGTGGTGATGGTGATGATGGTGGTGATGGTGGTGATGGAGGTGGTGATGGTGGTGGTGGTGGTGGTGATGGTGGTGGTGATGGTGGTGGGCGTGATGATGGTGATGGTGGTGGTGATGGTGGTGGTGATGATGGTGATGGTGGTGATGGTTGTGATGGAGGTGGTGGTGATGGTGGTGGTGGTGATGGTGGTGGTGATGGTGGTGGTGGTGATGATGGTGGTGGTGGTGGTGATGGTGGTGATGGTGGTGATGGTGGTGATGACGATGGTGGTGATGGTGGTGGTGATTTGTGGTGGTGATGGAGGTGGTGGTGATGGTGGTGGTGATGGTGGTGATAACGATGGTGGTGGTGATGGTGGTGGTGATGGCAAGCTGTGATCAATCCACCGCTTGGATGAAGGAGTACAACAGCCGCGGCCGCCATCTGTGACTGCTCCCGCGACAAACTCTTAGTTCTTTCGGTAAAGTCACCGTGTAGGTGAAAAATGAAATTAAAATAAAAAAAACACAATAAAATCACGACGTTTCGGAGGCAACACAAGCTTCCGTCTTCAGGTGAAACTGTCACAGCAAAATATCTGCATCAAGTGAAGAGAAGTGCCAAGAGGTTACGACCTTATATACTGGTCAAGGGGGCAGGAGGAGTTGTGAAATGGCATCTCGGCATCTCTTGAGGAAGGCCGGCGTCTCGAGAAGCTGTGACTTCTTGTCTCGTTGTCTGTTAAACATTCTCACAGACAGGTGCAATTCTTCCCCGTAGAGGGCATTAATTCTAGATTTGAAGCTTTCGTGACTGCAAGGATTCATACTCTTAGTTCTTTCGGTGAAGTCACCGTGTAGGTGAAAAATGAAATTAAAATTGCTCCCGCTATGTTGCACGTCCAACCAATCAACCGGCACCCAACGCGAGCGATGAAGTCGACGCTGCTTGCCTGTGAGTCTCTGTGAGTGTCGCTGAGTCTCCGTCCGAAGCTCTCGGGGGGGACGGATAATTTCAGTTTGAGGCCGAGTATTTTATTCTACGGGGTTCTGCGTAACTCTACACGCTCACACATTTGAGCATTTGCGGGGGTCCACGTGTTGCAAGCGTGGAGAAGGGAGGGCGCCACCATTGCAGAGGAGAGCAACAGACGACCAAGGTAGCTTCCAGGGGCGGTTTCTTCATTAGGGCGATTGGGCGACGCACCACCAATGTCATTGAACCACAGAGTCACGCTAGCCGTCACTGTCAGCCTCTGGATATAGTCCAATCAGCGTCATGTCACGTTCTGTGGAGTAGCGCCTCTTTTTGGGCGATTTCACTCCGGCTGAGAATCGCCCCGAGTGGCCCCATAGACTTACATTGAAAGATGTTTTTTTTCGAACGGGGGCGCTCCAATGCATTCTCTAGGCTTCCGGGAGGGCAAGCCCCAACGTGCTTACGTCATCATACGTGCTTACGTCATCATACGTAAGCACGTTTCATCCAACAATATAATTTATCGCTACCGAGTGGAATCTTTAATAAAATAAACTTGAGTGGTTTGTTTTAATAGTGAGTATATAAACAAACAAGATGTATTGTAAGAGTCACTTTATTTTTCATTAATATTAAAGAAGTGAAGTTGCTTTACATGCTTAAGCTGTTAATTTATTCATTGCATGGGTGGACCTTAATCATCCAGACATTTGCCCCCCCCTGAGAGATTTTGCAGGAGCCGCCACTGGTAGCTTCCATACAGCAGCGTGACGCAGCCAGTGATGCTGAGCGAGACCTCTGCTGTCAAAGTCGTGAGCACGTCGTGAGCACGCTGCCCAGCTGTGGGGAGCTCTCCACTCTCTCCACGACTGCCCATCACCAATTGGGAGTTGTGCGGGTGGAGTGTCTCTGATGGTACAAAATACCCATCACCGATTATGAGGTGTGCGGGTGGAGTGTCTCTGATGGTACAAAATACCCAGGCAGGTGCTTCGTTTTTGTGGGGCTGATGGTAAGAACCCCCACCGCTCCGAGTTTGCTTTTTTTTTTAAATCCTTTATATTAAGTTCGCTTGCTTGCTTGCTTACGACCGTGCAAACCTTTCGGTCGTTTTTTTAACCCACTTCCCGTGATCCAATCGAGCTGACATTTCGCACACAGACTCGTTGTGCGAGACAATTAATGTTCGTGAAAATTTTTTTTCCAAAATTTTACACTGTTTAGGGAAAACAAATTAAATATTTAATTACCAATTGTTTAATACTGGCAGACAATCATCTGACCCATAGGTGGCAGCCATCTCAAGCCAGAGGACGAGAGGACTCTAGCCGCCACGCATATAAAGGATTTATAGTGAAGAACTTAGTTTTTACGGGTTATACTTGTTGTCAATATAAATAACATGAATTTACATTGAAGCGCGTTTGTAAGTCGGGGTGTTCGTAAGTGGAGGAGTTCATTGACAGACTGGACTTTGTGGACCGAGGGGGAAGCCCCTCCCCCCCAACAGGAGGGGGGGGGGGATGATGAGCCGGAAGTGAGGGGGGGGGGATGATGAGCCGGAAGTGAGGGGGGGGGGGGATGATGAGCCGGAAGTGAGGGGGGGGGGGGGATGATGAGCCGGAAGTGAGGGGGGGGGATGATGAGCCGGAAGTGAGGGGGGGGGATGATGAGCCGGAAGTGAGGGGGGGGGGATGATGAGCCGGAAGTGAGGGGGGGGGGGGATGATGAGCCGGAAGTGAGGGGGGGGGGGAATGATGAGCCGGAAGTGAGGGGGGGGGGGGATGATGAGCCGGAAGTGAGGGGGGGGGGGATGATGAGCCGGAAGTGAGGGGGGGGGGGATGATGAGCCGGAAGTGGAGGGGGGGGGGATGATGAGCCGGAAGTGAGGGGGGGGGATGATGAGCCGGAAGTGAGGGGGGGGGGAATGATGAGCCGGAAGTGAGGGGGGGGGGATGATGAGCCGGAAGTGAGGGGGGGGGGATGAATGAGCCGGAAGTGAGGGGGGGGGGATGAATGAGCCCGGAAGTGAGGGGGGGGGAGAATGAGCCGGAAGTGAGGGGGGGGGGATGATGAGCCGGAAGTGAGGGGGGGGGATGATGAGCCGGAAGTGAGGATGAATGGCCGGAAGTGGAGGGGGGGGGATGATGAGCCGGAAAGTGAGGGGGGGGGGGGGATGATGAGCCGGAAGTGAGGGGGGGGGGATGATAGCCGAAGTGAATGATGAGCCGGAAGTGAGGGGGGGGATGATGAGCCGGAAGTGAGGGGGGGGATGATGAGCCGGAAGTGAGGGGGGGGGATGATGAGCCGGAAGGGGGGGGGGGATGATGAGCCGGAAGTGAGGGGGGGGGGATGATGAGCCGGAAGTGAGGGGGGGGGAATGATGAGCCGGAAGTGAGGGGGGGGGGATGATGAGACGGAAATGAGGGGGGGGGATGATGAGCCGGAAGTGGGGGGGGGAATGATGAGGAAGTGAGGGGGGGGGATGAGACGGAAGTGAGGGGGGGATGATGAGCCGGAAGTGGGGGGGGGATGATGAGCCGGAAGTGAGGGGGGGGGGGATGATGAGCCGGAAGTGAGGGGGGGGATGATGAGCCGGAAGTGGGGGGGGGATGATGAGCCGGAAGTGAGGGGGGGATGATGCCGGAAGTGAGGGGGGGGATGATGAGCCGGAAGTGGGGGGGGGGATGATGAGCCGGAAGTGAGGGGGGGATGATGAGCCGGAGTGAGGGGGGGGATGATGAGCCGGAAGTGGGGGGGAATGATGAGCCGGAAGTGAGGGGGGGGATGATGAGCCGGAAGTGAGGGGGGGGGATGATGAGCCGGAAGTGAGGGGGGGGATGATGAGCCGGAAGTGAGGGGGGGGATGATGAGCCGGAAGTGAGGGGGGGGGATGATGAGCCGGAAGTGAGGGGGGGGGGATGATGAGCCGGAATGGGGGGGGATGATGAGCCGGAAGTGGGGGGGGATGATGAGCCGGAAGTGAGGGGGGGGATGATGAGCCGGAAGTGAGGGGGGGAATGATGAGCCGGAAGTGAGGGGGGGGGATGATGAGCCGGAAGTGAGGGGGGGGGGATGATGAGCCGGAAGTGAGGGGGGGGATGATGAGCCGGAAGTGGGGGGGATGATGAGCCGGAAGTGAGGGGGGGGATGATGAGCCGGAAGTGAGGGGGGGATGATGAGCCGGAAGTGAGGGGGGGGGATGATGAGCCGGAAGTGAGGGGGGATGATGAGCCGGAAGTGAGGGGGGGGGATGATGAGCCGGAAGTGGGGGGGGGATGATGAGCCGGAAGTGAGGGGGGGGGATGATGAGCCGGAAGTGAGGGGGGGGGGATGATGAGCCGGAAGTGAGGGGGGGGGATGATGAGCCGGAAGTGAGGGGGGGGAATGATGAGCCGGAAGTGAGGGGGGGGGGATGATGAGACGGAAGTGAGGGGGGGGATGATGAGCCGGAAGTGAGGGGGGGGATGATGAGCCGGAAGTGAGGGGGGGGAATGATGAGCCGGAAGTGGGGGGGGGGATGATGAGACGGAAGTGAGGGGGGGGGATGATGAGCCGGAAGTGAGGGGGGGGGATGATGAGCCGGAAGTGGGGGGGGGATGATGAGCCGGAAGTGAGGGGGGGGGATGATGAGCCGGAAGTGGGGGGGGGGATGATGAGCCGGAAGTGAGGGGGGGGATGATGAGCCGGAAGTGAGGGGGGGGATGATGAGCCGGAAGTGAGGGGGGGGATGATGAGCCGGAAGTGAGGGGGGGGGATGATGAGCCGGAAGTGAGGGGGGGGGATGATGAGCCGGAAGTGGGGGGGGATGATGAGCCGGAAGTGGGGGGGGGATGATGAGCCGGAAGTGAGGGGGGGGGATGATGAGCCGGAAGTGAGGGGGGGGGATGATGAGCCGGAAGTGAGGGGGGGGGATGATGAGCCGGAAGTGAGGGGGGGGATGATGAGCCGGAAGTGAGGGGGGGCTGCAGGTGAATGGAGACGAGGCGAGGGGTGAGGGGGGAGGGGCGCA
>WFAB01003290.1:0-12500 GCA_018977245.1 Lethenteron camtschaticum | reverse complement strand
CACAGAGACCCACAGACTCACCACACAGAGACCCATAGACTCACCACACAGAGACCCACAGACTCACAGAGACCCATAGACTCACCACATAGAGACCCATAGACTCACCACACAGAGACTCACAGACTCACACAGACTCACTGATCAAGGCCAGTTGAAGATAACAACAATCTCAAGTCAGTTCATCCAGCAGTGGATCGAGCCATTGGCGGAGTTGATGTTCTTTGGCGGGAAATTTAAAAACCAAAAAATTTCTGAGGTAAAAAAAAAATCAACAACAAACTTTTCGTCTTCTCGGTTCTTTCGGTAAAGTCACGTGGAAGGGAAGTAAAAATATTTTTATTATTTTATTACTTCCCTTCTACGTGACTTTACCGAAAGAACCGAGAAGATGAATCCCTGCAGCAGTCACGAAATAAGCTTTAAATCTAAATTTTAACTTTTCGTCTTCTCGGTTCTTTCGATAAAGTCACGTAGAAGGGAAATAATAATATTTTTATTATTTTATTATTTCCCTTCTACGTGACTTTACCGAAAGAACCGAGAAGATGAATCCCTGCAGCAGTCACGAAATAAGCTTTAAATCGAAATTTAAACTTTTCGTCTTCTCGGTTCTTTCGATAAAGTCACGTAGAAGGAAATAATAATATAATAAAAATATTTTTACTTCCCTTCTACGTGACTTTACCGAAAGAACCGAGAAGACGAATCCCTGCAGCAGTCACGAAATAAGCTTTAAATCGAAATTTAAACTTTTCGTTGTTGTTGTTGTCGTTGTTGTTATCAATCCCCATAACATCCCCCCCTCTCCCCAGCGCCATCGTACCTCGACGTCTTCCTTGAGTGCGCGTTTGGAGGCGCACGGCCTCAGGTAGAAGCGGATCGAGGCGCCGTCGTCGCCTCGGAAGAGGCACCGCGAGTGGCTGAGGAGACGCTTGGCGGGAGAAGAAGAAGACGCCATCGCTGCACACGGATCGATTCCACCGAATCGATTCGTCGATTCTTATCCCAACTCTCAACGTAAGTAGACGCACAGCAACGGGAATCGATTCCACCGAAGTCGATTCGTCGATTCTTACTCCAACCCCACTCACCATACATAGCCGCATTGCAACGGGAATCGATTCCACGCAATTCTTATAGCAACACTAAGTCGATTCGTCAACTCTAACCAACCCCCCTCGCCTGGTACACAGGAGGTCGTGGGTTCAATCCCAGACCCTGAGAGATGTTGACTACCTCGCCTGGTACACAGGAGGTCGTGGGTTCAATCCCAGACCCTGAGAGATGTTGACTACCTCGCCTGGTCTACAGGAGGTCGTGGGTT
This sequence comes from Lethenteron camtschaticum, assembly GCA_018977245.1. Taxonomy (NCBI): domain Eukaryota; kingdom Metazoa; phylum Chordata; class Hyperoartia; order Petromyzontiformes; family Petromyzontidae; genus Lethenteron; species Lethenteron camtschaticum. The sequence continues at coordinate 11,173 of WFAB01003290.1, read as the reverse complement.
CAATCCCAGACCCTGAGAGATGTTGACTACCTCACCTGGTACACAGGAGGTCGTGGGTTCAATCCCAGACCCTGAGAGATGTTGACTACCTCGCCTGCTACACAGGAGGTCGTGGGTTCGATCCCAGACCCTGAGAGATGTTGACTACCTCGCCTGGTACACAGGAGGTCGTGGGTTTTATCCCAGACACTGAGAGATGTTGACTACCTCGCCTGGTCTACAGGAGGTCGTGGGTTCAATCCAAGACCCTGAGAGATGTTGACTACCTCGCCTGGTGCACAGGAGGTCGTGGGTTCAATCCCAGACCCTGAGAGATGTTGACTACCTCGCCTGGTACGCAGGAGGTCGTGGGTTCAATCCCAGACCCTGAGAGATGTTGACTACCTCGCCTGGTGCACAGGAGGTCGTGGGTTCAATCCCAGACCCTGAGAGATGTTGACTACCTCGCCTGGTATGCAGGAGGTCGTGGGTTCAATCCCAGACCCTGAGAGATGTTGACTACCTCGCCTGGTGCACAGGAGGTCGTGGGTTCAATCGCAGACACTGAGAGATGTTGACCACCTCGCCTGATGCACAGGAGGTCGTGGGTTCAATCGCAGACACTGAGAGATGTTGACTACCTCGCCTGGTGCACAGGAGGTCGTGGGTTCAATCCCAGACACTGAGAGATGTTGACCACCTCGCCTGGTACACAGGAGGTCGTGGGTTCGATCCCAGACCCTGAGAGATGTTGACTACCTCGCCTGGTCTACAGGAGGTCGTGGGTTCAATCCCAGACACTGAGAGATGTTGACTACCTCGCCTGGTACACAGGAGGTCGTGGGTTTATCCCAGACCCTGAGAGATGTTGACTACCTCGCCTGGTACACAGGAGGTCGTGAGTCAATCCCAGACACTGAGAGATGTTGACTACCTCGCCTGGTCTACAGGAGGTCGTGGGTTCAATCCCAGACCCTGAGAGATGTTGACTACCTCGCCTGGTACACAGGAGGTCGTGGGTTCGATCCCAGACCCTGAGAGATGTTGACTACCTCGCCTGGTGCACAGGAGGTCGTGGGTTCGATCCCAGACCCTGAGAGATGTTGACTACCTCGCCTGGTACACAGGAGGTCGTGGGTTCAATCCCAGACCCTGAGAGATGTTGACTACCTCGCCTTGTACACAGGAGGTCGTGGGTTCGATCCCAGACACTGAGAGATGTTGACTACCTCGCCTGGTACACAGGAGGTCGTGGGTTCAATCCCAGACCCTGAGAGATGTTGACTACCTCGCCTGGTCTACAGGAGGTCGTGGGTTCGATCCCAGACCCTGAGAGATGTTGACTACCTCGCCTGGTCTACAGGAGGTCGTGGGTTCATCCCAGACCCTGAGAGATGTTGACTACCTCGCCTTGTACACAGGAGGTCGTGGGTTCAATCCCAGACACTGAGAGATGTTGACTACCTCGCCTGGTACACAGGAGGTCGTGGGTTCAATCCCAGACCCTGAGAGATGTTGACTACCTCGCCTGGTGCGCAGGAGGTCGTGGGTTCAATCCCAGACCCTGAGAGATGTTGACTACCTCGCCTGGTACGCAGGAGATCGTGGGTTCAATCCCAGACACTGAGAGATGTTGACTACCTCGCCTGGTACACAGGAGGTCGTGGGTTCAATCCCAGACCCTGAGAGATGTTGACTACCTCGCCTGGTGCACAGGAGGTCGTGGGGTCAATCCCAGACCCTGGGAGATGTTGACTACCTCGCCTGGTGCACAGGAGGTCGTGGGTTCGATCCCAGACCCTGAGAGATGTTGACTACCTCGCCTGGTGCACAGGAGGTCGTGGGTTCGATCCCAGACCCTGAGAGATGTTGACTACCTCGCCTGGTACGCAGGAGGTCGTGGGGTCAATCCCAGACCCTGACGACGCCCGTTAGAAGCGAGGCAAAGTCAAAGCAAGGGGAGAGAACGAAGAGAAAGAGAGTAAACCTTTATTGGTGTTGACGATGTAACATTCCGATAGATTATCGCGTGTGTGTGTGAGCGTGTGTGTGCTTGTGGGCGAGCGTGTGTGTGTGAGCGTGTGTGTGTGTGTGAGCGTGTGTGTGTGTGAGCGTGTGTGTGTGTGAGCGTGTGAGTGTGTGTGCGTGTTTGCGTGTGTGTGTGTGAGTGTGTGTGCGTGCGTGTGTGCTTGTGTGTGAGCGTGTGTGTGTGTGTGTGCGAGTGTGTGAGCGTGCGTGTGTGTATGCGTGTGTATGTGACTGTGTGTGTGCGTGTGTGAGCGTGAGTGAGTGTGTGCGTGTCTGAGTGTGTGAGTGCGTGTGACTGTGTGTGAGTGAGTGTGTATGTGAGTGTATGCGTGTCTGAGTGTGTGAGTGTGTGAGTGTGTGAGTGTGTGTGAGTGTGAGCGTATGTATGTGCGTGCGTGTCGCTGTGTGTGTGAGTGTGTGTCTGTGTGAGTGAGTGTGTGAATGTGTGAACGTGTGTGCGAGTGTGTGTGTGTGTGTGCGAGTGTGTGAGTGTGAGTGTGTGAGTGTGTGAGTGTGAGTGTGTGAGTGTGCGTGTGTGTGAGTGTGTGAACGTGTGTGCGAGTGTGTGAGTGTGTGAGTGTGAGGTGTGAGTGTGTGAGTGTGAGTGTGTGAGTGTGAGTGTGTGCGAGTGCGTGTGTGTGAGTGTGAGAGTGTGAGTGTGAGTGTGTGAGTGTGAGTGTGTGAGTGTGCGTGTGTGTGAGTGTGTGAACGTGTGTGCGAGTGTGTGAGTGTGTGAGTGTGAGTGTGTGAGTGTGAGTGTGCGAGTGTGTGTGTGTGAGTGTGAGTGTGCGAGTGTGTGTGTGTGTGAGTGTGAGTGTGTGCGAGTGTGTGAGTGTGCGAGTGTGTGTGTGTGAGTGTGAGTGTGTGAGTGTGAGTGTGTGCGAGTGTGTGAGTGTGCGAGTGTGTGTGTGTGAGTGTGTGAGTGTGAGTGTGTGCGTGAGTGCGAGTGTGTGTGTGTGTGCGTGCGAGTGTGTGAGTGTGTGTGCGTGAGTGCGTGAGTGTGTGTGTGCAAGTGTGTGAGTGTGTGTGAGTGTGTGTGTGAGTGTGTGAGTGTGTGTGCGTGTGTGCGAGTGTGTCACTGTGTGTGTGAGTGTGTGAGTGTGTGAGAGTGTGTGAGTGTGTGAGTGTGTGCGAGTGTGTGTGTGTGTGCGGCTTCTGCGAGTTTCCGCTCGTCGCAAAGAAATGTGGCGATTCCATCGTGAACACGTCCACAAAGACATCGTCAAGCAGAATAGTAATATAGCAACAACATCAACAACATCAACAACATCAACAACATCATCATCATCAACACTCTATACTTCTATATATCGTTATGTGAACTTATACTCGTTACGTGGTGAATATGGTCTCCCGCCCCTCCCCGTCAGCTGTGCGAGTGAGTGTGTGAGTGAGTGAGTGTGAGTGAGTGTGAGTGAGTGTGAGTGAGTGTGTGAGTGAGTGTGTGAGTGAGTGTGTGAGTGAGTGTGAGTGAGTGTGTGAGTGAGTGTGTGTGTGAGTGTGTGAGTGAGTGTGTGTGTGAGTGTGTGAGTGAGTGTGAGTGAGTGTGTGAGTGTGTGAGTGTGTGTGTGTGCGAGTGAGTGTGTGAGTGTGTGTGAGGGTGTGTGTGCGAGTGAGTGTGTGAGTGGGTGTGTGTAAGTGAGTGTGTGTCTGTGAGTGTGCGAGTGAGTGTGTGAGTGAGTGTGTGAGTGTGTGTGTGAGTGTGTGAGTGTGTGAGTGAGTGTGTGAGTGTGTGAGTGTGTGTGTGAGTGAGTGAGTGAGTGTGTGTGAGTGAGTGTGTGAGTGTGTGAGTGTGTGTGAGTGTGTGTGAGTGTGTGTGAGTGAGTGTGTGTGAGTCAGTGTGTGTGTGAGTGTTTGAGTGAGTGTGTGTGTGTGAGTGAGTGTGTGAGTGAGTGTGTGTGTGAGTGAGTGTATGAGTGAGTGAGTGTATGTGTGAGTGTGTGTGTGAGTGTGTGAGTGAGTGTGTGAGTGTGTGAGTGAGTGGTGTGAGTGTGTGAGTGAGTGTGTGAGTGTGTGTGTGAGTGTGTGTGTGAGTGTGTGTGTGAGTGAGTGTGTGAGTGTGTGAGTGAGTGTGTGAGTGAGTGTGTGAGTGTGTGAGTGAGTGTGTGAGTGTGTGAGTGAGTGTGTGAGTGAGTGTGTGAGTGTGTGAGTGTGTGAGTGAGTGAGTGAGTGAGTGAGTGTGTGTGTGAGTGTGTGTGTGTGAGTGAGTGTGTGAGTGAGTGTGTGAGTGAGTGAGTGTGCGAGTGTGTGAGTGAGTGAGTGTATGAGTGAGTGAGTGTAATGTGTGAGTGTGTGTGTGAGTGTGTGAGTGAGTGAGTGAGTGTGTGAGTGTGTGAGTGAGTGTGTGAGTGTGTGTGTGAGTGTGTGTGTGAGTGTGTGTGTGAGTGAGTGTGTGAGTGTGTGAGTGAGTGTGTGAGTGAGTGTGTGAGTGAGCGTGAGTGTATGAGTGAGTGTATGAGTGTGTGAGTGTGTGTGTGAGTGAGTGTGTGAGTGTGTGAGAATGAGTGTGTGTGTGAATGAGTGAGCGAGTGTGAATGAGTGAGTGTGTGAGTGAGTGAGTGAGAATGAGTGTGTGTGTGAGTGAATGAGTGAGTGTGAGTGTGAATGAGTGAGTGAGTGTGTGAGTGAGTGAGTGAGAATGAGTGTGTGTGTGAGTGTGCGAGTGAGCGAGCGAGTGAGCGAGTGAGCGAGCGTGAATGGGTGAGTGTGTGAGTGAGTGATCATCGTGAAGACAACGACGACGATGACGATGATCACGACGTGATAATAATTACGATTTAAAAAAGAAACTTTGCGATGTGCGAGTCACACAGCGAGCGAGACGGGGAGAGACGCAGAATGGCGACTGTGAAAATACTTGAGCAGAAGATGGAGGGAGAGGCGATGACAGAGACCCAGAGACTCACCACACAGACACCCACAGACTCACACAGAGACCCATAGACTCACACACACAGAGACCCATAGACTCACCACACAGAGATCCATAGACTCACACAGAGACCCATAGACTCACACACACAGAGACCCATAAACTCACTCACACAGAGACCCACAGACTCACTCACACAGAGACACAGACTCACTCACAAAGAGACCCCCAGACTCACCACACAGAGACTCACCACACAGAGACCCACAGACTCACCACACCAGAGACCCATAGAATCACTCACACAGAGACCCACAGACTCACCACACAGAGACCCACAGACTCACCACACAGAGACTCACAGACTCACCACACAGAGACCCACAGACTCACCACACAGAGACCCACAGACTCACCACACAGAGACCCACAGACTCACCACACAGAGACCCACAGACTCATCACACAGAGACCCACAGACTCACCACACAGACACCCACAGACTCACACAGAGACCCACAGACTCACCACACAGACTCACCACACAGACACCCACAGACTCACACACACAGAGACCCACAGACTCACACAGAGACCCATAGACTCACACAGAGACCCATAGACTCACACAGAGACCCATAGACTCACCACACAGAGACCCATAGACTCACCACACAGAGACCCATAGACTCACACACACAGAGACCCATAGACTCACCACACAGAGACCCACAGACTCACCACACAGAGACCCACAGACTCACCACACAGAAACCCACAGACTCACCACACAGAGACTCACCACACAGAGACCCCACAGACTCACCACACAGACTCACCACACAGAGACCCATAGACTCACCACACAGAGACTCACCACACAGACTCACCACACAGAGACACATAGACTCACTCACACAGAAACCCACAGACTCACCACAGAGAGACTCACCACACAGAGACCCACAGACTCACCACACAGACTCACCACACAGAGACCCACAGACTCACCACACAGAGACCCACAGACTCACCACACAGAGACCCACAGACTCACCACACAAAGACCCATAGACTCACCACACAGACCCACAGACTCACCACACAGAGACCCACAGACTCAATACACAGAGACCCATAGACTCACCACACAGAGACCCACAGACTCACCACACAGAGACCCATAGACTCACCACACAGAGACCCACAGACTCACACACAGAGACCCACAGACTCACCACACAGAGACCCACAGACTCACCACACAGAGACCCCAGAACCATAGACTCACAGAGTCCCACAGACTCACCACACAGAGACCCACAGACTCACCACACAGAGACCCACAGACTCACAGAGACCCACAGACTCACCACACAGAGACTCACAGACTCACCACACAGAGACCCACAGACTCATCACACAGAGACCCACAGACTCACCACACAGAGACCCACAGACTCACCACACAGACTCACCACACAGAGACTCACCACACAGAGACACACAGACTCACCACACAGACTCACCACACAGACTCACCACACAGAGACTCACCACACAGAGACACACAGACTCACCACACAGACTCACCACACAGACTCACCACACAGACTCACCACACAGAGAGACCCACAGACTCGTTTCGTAGATGCTCTAAGTCACCTTCGTGCGCCCCCCTCCCCCACCCCCCCCACCCCCCCATGGCCCCTCCCCCCACCCCCCATGGCCCCTCCCCCACCCCCCATGGCCCTCCCCCCACCCCCCCATGGCCCCCCCCCCCCCCATGCCCCCCCCCCCCCCCGGCCCTCACTTCTCCTGCATCTTCTCCAGGATGGGAACTATCATATCAAACTTTGGCCTCTTGGCGGGATCCTCGTTCATGCAGATCCTCATCAGCTTGCAGATGTGCGGCGAGATGCCGGGCGGGATGGTCGGGCGCAGACCTTCCAGAGCCACCTACACACACACAGTGAGACACACACAGTGACACACACACAGTGACACACACACAGACACACACACAGTGACACACACACAGACACACACACAGTGACACACACACAGTGACACACACACAGACACACACACAGTGACACACACACAGACACACACACAGTGACACACACACAGACACGCACACAGTGACACACACAGACACACACACAGTGACACACACACAGACACACACACGGACACACACACAGACACACACAGAGACACACACACACACAGACACACAGAGACACACACACACACACAGACACACACACAGACACACACAGAGACACACACAGACACACACACAGACACACACAGACACACACACAGATGTGGGGCGAGATGGTGGGGCGCAGACCTTCCAGAGCCACCTACACACACACACACAGTGAGACACACAGACAGACACACACACAGACACATAGACATAGACACAGTGAGACACACAGTGAGACACACACACAGTGAGACACACACAGAGAGACACAGTGAGACACACACAGAGAGACACAGTGAGACACACAGTGAGACACACACAGTGAGACACACACAGAGAGACACAGTGAGACACACACAGTGAGACACACACAGAGAGACACAGTGAGACACACACAGAGAGACACAGTGAGACACAGTGAGACACACACAGTGAGACACACACAGAGAGACACAGTGAGACACACACAGAGAGACACAGTGAGACACAGTGAGACACACACAGTGAGACACACACAGAGAGACACACACAGAGAGACACAGTGAGACACACAGATGTGGGGCGAGATGCCGGGAGGGATGGTCGGGCGCAGACCCTCCAGAGCCACCTACACACACACAGAGACACACACACAGACACACACATACACACACAGACACACACACAGACACACAGTGAGACACACACACAGACACAGAGAGAGACACAGACACACACAGACACACACACAGACACACACAGACACACACATACACACACAGACACACACACAGACACACCAGTGAGACACACACACAGACACAGAGAGAGACACAGACACACACAGACACACACACAGACACACACAGACACACACACAGACACACACACAGACACACACACAGACACACAGACACAGACACACAGTGAGACACACACACAGACACAGAGAGAGACACAGACACACACAGACACACACACAGACACACACACAGACACACACACAGACACACAGACACACACACAGACACACAGTGAGACACACACACAGACACAGAGAGAGACACAGACACACACAGACACACACACAGACACACACACAGACACACACACAGACAGAGATACAGAAAGACACACACAGACAGAGATACACACACAGTGAGACACACACAGTGAGACACACACAGTGAGACACAGAGAGAGACACAGTGTGTAGTGTATAGTGTAGTGTATAGTGTAGTAGTGTATAGTGTAGTAGTGTATAGTGTAGTAGTGTATAGTGTAGTAGTGTATAGTGTAGTAGTGTATAGTGTAGTAGTGTATAGTGTAGTAGTGTATAGTGTAGTAGTGTATAGTGCAGTGTATAGTGTAGTAGTGTATAGTGTAGTGTATAGTGTAGTAGTGTATAGTGTATAGTATAGTAGTGTATAGTGTAGTGTATAGTGTAGTAGTGTATAGTGTAGTGTATAGTGTAGTAGTATATAGTGTATAGTATAGTAGTGTATAGTGTAGTAGTGTATAGTGTAGTAGTGTATAGTGTAGTAGCGTATAGTGTAGTAGCGTATAGTGTAGTAGTGTATAGTGTAGTGTATAGTGTGTAGTGTATAGTGTAGTGTAGTAGTGTATAGTGTAGTAGTGTATAGTGTAGTAGTGTATAGTGTAGTAGTGTATAGTGTAGTAGTGTATAGTGTAGTAGTGTATAGTGTAGTAGTGTATAGTGTAGTAGTGTATAGTGTAGTAGTGTATAGTGTAGTAGTGTATAGTGTAGTAGTGTATAGTGTAGTGTATAGTGTAGTAGTGTATAGTGTAGTAGTGTATAGTGCAGTGTATAGTGTAGTAGTGTATAGTGTAGTGTATAGTGTAGTAGTGTATAGTGTATAGTATAGTAGTGTATAGTGTAGTGTATAGTGTAGTAGTGTATAGTGTAGTGTATAGTGTAGTAGTATATAGTGTATAGTATAGTAGTGTATAGTGTAGTAGTGTATAGTGTAGTAGTGTATAGTGTAGTAGTGTATAGTGTAGTAGGTATAGTGTAGTAGTGTATAGTGTAGTGTATAGTGTGTAGTGTATAGTGTAGTTAGTAGTGTATAGTGTAGTAGTGTATAGTGTAGTAGTGTATAGTGTAGTAGTGTATAGTGTAGTAGTGTATAGTGTAGTAGTGTATAATGTAGTAGTGTATAATGTAGTAGTGTATAGTGTAGTAGTGTATAATGTAGTAGTGTATAGTGTAGTGTATAGTGTAGTAGTGTATAGTGTAATAGCGTATAGTGTAGTAGTGTATAGTGTAGTAGCGTATAGTGTAGTGTATAGTAGTGTAGTGTATAGTGTAGTAGTGTATAGTGTAGTAGTGTATAGTGTAGTGTATAGTGTAGTGTATAGTGTAGTAGTGTATAGTGTAGGTGACCCCTGACCTTCATGCCGATCTCCATGTTGGACAGGTCAGCGAAGGGCACCTCCCGGGTCACCAGCTCCCACAGCAACGTAGAGTATAGTGTAGTAGTGTATAGTGTAGTGTATAGTGTAGTAGTGTATAGTGTAGTGTATAGTGTAGGTGACCCCTGACCTTCATGCCGATCTCCATGTTGGACAGGTCAGCGAAGGGCACCTCCCGGGTCACCAGCTCCCACAGCAACGTAGAGTATAGTGTAGTGTATAGTGTAGTGTATAGTGTAGTAGTGTATAGTGTAGGTGACCCCTGACCTTCATGCCGATCTCCATGTTGGACAGGTCAGCGAAGGGCACCTCCCGGGTCACCAGCTCCCACAGCAACGTAGAGTATAGTGTAGTAGTGTATAGTGTAGTGTATAGTGTAGTAGTGTATAGTGTAGTGTATAGTGTAGGTGACCCCTGACCTTCATGCCGATCTCCATGTTGGACAGGTCAGCGAAGGGCACCTCCCGGGTCACCAGCTCCCACAGCAACGTAGAGTATAGTGTAGTGTATAGTGTAGTGTATAGTGTAGTAGTGTATAGTGTAGGTGACCCCTGACCTTCATGCCGATCTCCATGTTGGACAGGTCAGCGAAGGGCACCTCCCGGGTCACCAGCTCCCACAGCAACGTAGAGTATAGTGTAGTAGTGTATAGTGTAGTGTATAGTGTAGTAGTGTATAGTGTAGTGTATAGTGTAGGTGACCCCTGACCTTCATGCCGATCTCCATGTTGGACAGGTCAGCGAAGGGCACCTCCCGGGTCACCAGCTCCCACAGCAACGTAGAGTATAGTGTAGTGTATAGTGTAGTGTATAGTGTAGTAGTGTATAGTGTAGGTGACCCCTGACCTTCATGCCGATCTCCATGTTGGACAGGTCAGCGAAGGGCACCTCCCGGGTCACCAGCTCCCACAGCAACGTAGAGTATAGTGTAGTAGTGTATAGTGTAGTGTATAGTGTAGTAGTGTATAGTGTAGTGTATAGTGTAGGTGACCCCTGACCTTCATGCCGATCTCCATGTTGGACAGGTCAGCGAAGGGCACCTCCCGGGTCACCAGCTCCCACAGCAACGTAGAGTATAGTGTAGTGTATAGTGTAGTGTATAGTGTAGTAGTGTATAGTGTATAGTGTAGGTGACCCCTGACCTTCATGCCGATCTCCATGTTGGACAGGTCAGCGAAGGGCACCTCCCGGGTCACCAGCTCCCACAGCAACGTAGAGTATAGTGTAGTAGTGTATAGTGTAGTGTATAGTGTAGTAGTGTATAGTGTAGTGTATAGTGTAGGTGACCCCTGACCTTCATGCCGATCTCCATGTTGGACAGGTCAGCGAAGGGCACCTCCCGGGTCACCAGCTCCCACAGCAACGTAGAGTATAGTGTAGTGTATAGTGTAGTGTATAGTGTAGTAGTGTATAGTGTAGGTGACCCCTGACCTTCATGCCGATCTCCATGTTGGACAGGTCAGCGAAGGGCACCTCCCGGGTCACCAGCTCCCACAGCAACGTAGAGTATAGTGTAGTAGTGTATAGTGTAGTGTATAGTGTAGTAGTGTATAGTGTAGTGTATAGTGTAGGTGGACGCCGCTGACCTTCACATGCCGGATCTGCCATGTTGGTTATAAGACAGGTGGACAGGTCAGCGAAGGGCACCTCGCGGGTCACCAGCCC
>WFAB01003289.1:0-18354 GCA_018977245.1 Lethenteron camtschaticum | reverse complement strand
GATACACAGCCTAGGTACACAGCCTAGCTACACAGCCTAGATACACAGCCTAGATACACAGCCTAGATACACAGCCTAGATACACAGCCTAGATACACAGCCTAGATACACAGCCTAGATACACAGCCTAGATACACAGCCTAGATACACAGCCTAGATACACAGCCTAGCTACACAGCCTAGCTACACAGCCTACAGCTATACACAGCCTAGGTACACAGCCTAGCTACACAGCCTAGCTACACAGCCTAGCTACACAGCCTAGATACACAGCCTAGATACACAGCCTAGATACACAGCCTAGCTACACAGCCTAGATACACAGCCTAGCTACACAGCCTAGATACACAGCCTAGATACACAGCCTAGATACACAGCCTAGCTACACAGCCTAGGTACACAGCCTAGATACACAGCCTAGTACACAGCCTAGACACAGCCTAGTACACAGCCTAGCTACACAGCCTAGATACACAGCCTAGATACACAGCCTAGATACACAGCTAGTACACAGCCTAGATACACAGCCTAGCATACACAGCCTAGTACACAGCCTAGATACACAGCCTAGATACACAGCCTAGTACACAGCCATACACAGCCTAGATACACAGCCTAGACACAGCCTAGTACACAGCCTAGCTACACAGCCTAGATACACAGCCTAGTACACAGCCTAGTACACAGCCTAGATACACAGCCAGTACACAGCCTAGCTGACACAGCCTAGGTACACAGCCTAGCTACACAGCCTAGATACACAGCCTAGATACACAGCCTAGGTACACAGCCTAGTACACAGCCTAGGTACACAGCCTAGACACAGCCTAGTACACAGCCTAGATACACAGCCTAGGTACACAGCCTAGCTACACAGCCTAGATACACAGCCTAGGTACACAGCCTATACACAGCTAACACAGCCTAGAACAGCTAGTACACAGCCTAGACACAGCCTAGATACACAGCCTAGCTACACAGCCTAGATACACAGCCTAGGATACACAGCCTAGCTACACAGCCTAGACTACACAGCCTAGTCACAGCCTAGACACAGCCTAGATACACAGCCTAAGCTACACAGCCTAGATACACAGCCTAGCACCAGCCTACACAGCCTAGATACAGGTACACAGCCTAGATACACAGCCTAGATACACAGCCTAGCTACACAGCCTAGGATACACAGCCTAGAGTACACAGCCTAGATACACAGCCTAGCTACACAGCCTAGATACACAGCCTAGATACACAGCCTAGCTACACAGCCTAGATACACAGCCTAGATACACAGCCTAGCTACACAGCCTAGATACACAGCCTAGACTACACAGCCTAGTACACAGCCTAGATACACAGCCTAGACTACACAGCCTAGCTACACAGCCTAGGTACACAGCCTAGATGTACACAGCCTAGCGACACAGCCTAGCTACACAGCTAGTACACAGCCTAGATACACAGCCTAGTACACAGCCTATACACAGCCTACCGCCTACACAGCCTAGATACACAGCCTAGATACACAGCCTACACAGCCTAGTACACAGCCTAGTACACAGCCTAGATACACAGCCTAGATACACAGGCCTAGCGTACACAGCCTAGATCACAGCCTAGATACACAGCCTAGTACACAGCCTAGCTACACAGCCTAGAGATACACAGCCTAGCGACACAGCCTAGTACACAGCCTAGATACACAGCCTAGATACACAGCTACACAGCCTAGTACACAGCCTAGCTACACCAGCCTAGTACACAGCCTAGTACACAGCCTAGCTACACAGCCCTCACGCCTACACAGCCTAGCTACACAGCCTAGGTACACAGCCTAGGTACACAGCCTAGGTACACAGCCTAGATACACAGCCTAGATACACAGCCTAGCTACACAGCCTAGGTACACAGCCTAGCGACACAGCCTAGATACACAGCCTAGATACACAGCCTAGGTACACAGCCTAGATACACAGCCTAGGTACACAGCCTAGGTACACAGCCTAGATACACAGCCTAGCTACACAGCCTAGATACACAGCCTAGATACACAGCCTAGATACACAGCCTAGATACACAGCCTAGATACACAGCCTAGCGACACAGCCTAGCTACACAGCCTAGATACACAGCCTAGCTACACAGCCTAGATACACAGCCTAGATACACAGCCTAGGTACACAGCCTAGATACACAGCCTAGATACACAGCCTAGCTACACAGCCTAGATACACAGCCTAGATACACAGCCTAGCTACACAGTCTAGCTACACAGCCTAGCTACACAGCCTAGCTACACAGCCTAGATACACAGCCTAGCTACACAGCCTAGATACACAGCCTAGATACACAGCCTAGATACACAGCCTAGCTACACAGCCTAGATACACAGCCTAGGTACACAGCCTAGGTACACAGCCTAGATACACAGCCTAGGTACACAGCCTAGATACACAGCCTAGATACACAGCCTAGATACACAGCCTAGCTACACAGCCTAGCTACACAGCCTAGATACACAGCCTAGGTACACAGCCTAGATACACAGCCTAGCTACACAGCCTAGATACACAGCCTAGCTACACAGCCTAGCTACACAGCCTAGATACACAGCCTAGCTACACAGCCTAGCTACACAGCCTAGCTACACAGCCTAGGTACACAGCCTAGGTACACAGCCTAGGTACACAGCCTAGGTACACAGCCTAGGTACACAGCCTAGGTACACAGCCTAGGTACACAGCCTAGATACACAGCCTAGTTACACAGCCTAGATACACAGCCTAGATACACAGCCTAGATACACAGCTTAGATACACAGCCTAGCTACACAGCCGAGCTACTCTACTCTGGCTACGCTCCGTAACTCGCCCTCACAAGGTCGTAGAGTCGGGAGTTCCAGAGTCCCAGCGCTCGCTCTCACAGCGTCCCAGGGTCTTCAGATGGCTGTTCTTGTGTCTTGGGTCTTGAGTTACAACTGGGCCCCGTTCGTCCAGGGAGCTCCCCTTTTATGCCTGGTCCCCAACGAGGGGTGCGGGGTCGTGTGCGCCACCAGACGTCCCACAGAGCACACACAGCCCCCCCTGTTGGCGGCGCCAAGAGGCTTAAGCGCCTGGGAACCCAGAGCCTGTGTGTGTCTGTGTCCGTCTGTGTGTGTGTCTGAGTGTATAGTGTAGTGTATAGTGTAGTGTGTAGTGTAGTGTATAGTGTAGTGTATAGTGTAGTGTATAGTGTAGTGTATGTAGTGTAGTGTATAGTGTAGTGTATAGTGTAGTGTATAGTAGTGTAGTGTATAGTATAGTGTATAGTGTAGTGTATAGTAGTGTAGTGTATAGTGTAGTGTGTAGTGTAGTGTATAGTAATGTAGTGTAGTGTCTAGTGTAGTGTACAGTGTAGTGTATAGTGTAGTGTATAGTGTAGTGTATAGTGTAGTGTATAGTAATGTAGTGTATAGTGTAGTGTATAGTGTAGTATATAGTGTAGTGTATAGTAATGTAGTGTATAGTGTAGTGTATAGTGTAGTGTATAGTGTAGTGTATAGTAATGTAGTGTATAGTGTAGTGTATAGTGTAGTGTATAGTGTAGTGTATCGTGTAGTGTATAGTAATGTAGTGTATAGTAATGTAGTGTATAGTGTAGTGTATAGTGTAGTGTATAGTGTAGTGTATAGTAATGTAGTGTATAGTGTAGTGTATAGTGTAGTGTATGTAGTGTATAGTGTAGTGTATAGTGTAGTGTATAGTAATGTGTGTATAGTGTAGTGTATAGTGTAGTGTATAGTAATGTAGTGTATAGTGTAGTGTATAGTGTAGTGTATAGTGTAGTGTATAGTGTAGTGTATAGTAATGTAGTGTATAGTGTAGTGTATAGTGTAGTGTATAGTGTAGTGTATAGTAATGTAGTGTATAGTAGTGTAGTGTATAGTAGTGTAGTGTATAGTAATGTAGTGTATAGTAATGTAGTGTATAGTGTAGTGTATATATAATAATAATATTTGTGTGTCTGTGTGTGTGTCTGAGTGTATAGTGTAGTATATAGTGTAGTGTATAGTAATGTAGTGTATAGTGTAGTGTATTATAATAATATTTGTGTGTCTGTGTCTGTGTGTGTGTGTATAGTGTAGTGTATAGTGTAGTGTATATATAATAATATTTGTGTGTCTGTGTCTGTGTGTGTGTGTGTGTGTATAGTGTAGTGTATAGTGTAGTGTATATATAATAATATTTGTGTGTCTGTGTGTGTGTCCAGTTCATAGCGACAGACCCCGTGCCGGTCCGTCTGCACTACGACCGAGCTCACGACCAGATGTGGGTCGTGAGTTGGGGAGATTCTGAACAGAGAAATCCCAGCCTGCAGGTAACCACCACACACAGACACACACACACAGACACACACACATAGACACACACACACACAGACACACACACACACACACAGACACACACACAGACACACACACATAGACACACACACACATAGACACACACACACACACACAGACACACACACATAGACACACACACATAGACACACACACACATAGACACACACACACACACACAGACACACACACATAGACACACACACATAGACACACACACAGACACACACAGACACACACACATAGACACACACAGACACACACACACACATAGACACACACACATAGACACACACACAGACACACACAGACACACACACATAGACACACACACACACACATAGACACACACACACAGACACACACACACATAGATACACACAGACACACACACACACACATAGACACACACACACAGACACACATAGACACACACACACACACATAGACACACACACACATAGACAACAACCGCCATTCGCCACTAAGTGGCGGTGACGTCACCACGACGCTTGTGCCAGGCCAAGTGCACCTTGAGGCTGCCACGTGAAGTGTCAAATGCCCGCAGGCAGGAGGTCACGGGGCAGACCCAGCAGGTGCCACGGGTCGACTGACCGAGATGACCGAGATGACTGGCTGATGCACCACCTGTGCCCCCTACTGTGCCAACTTGCTGTGCTTTAGCCACCCGGCGCTCCGCTCGTTGTTGTGAGCGTTGCTGAGTGAGCGACTGAGTGAGTGACTGGGTGAGTGACTGACTGAGTGAGTGAGTGGCTGAGCGAGTGACTGAGCGAGTGGCTGATGCACCACCTGTGCCCCCTACTGTGCCAACTTGCTGTGCTTTAGCCACCCGGCGCTCCGCTCGTTGTTGTGAGCGTTGCTGAGTGAGCGACTGAGTGAGTGACTGGGTGAGTGACTGACTGAGTGAGTGAGTGGCTGAGCGAGTGACTGAGCGAGTGGCTGATGCACCACCTGTGCCCCCTACTGTGCCAACTCGCTGTGCTTTAGCCACCCGGCGCTCCGCTCGTTGTTGTGAGCGTTGCTGAGTGAGCGACTGAGTGAGTGACTGGGTGAGTGACTGACTGAGTGAGTGAGTGGCTGAGCGAGTGACTGAGCGAGTGGCTGATGCACCACCTGTGCCCCCTACTGTGCCAACTTGCTGTGCTTTAGCCACCCGGCGCTCCGCTCGTTGTTGTGAGCGTTGCTGAGTGAGCGACTGAGTGAGTGACTGGGTGAGTGACTGACTGAGTGAGTGAGTGGCTGAGCGAGTGACTGAGCGAGTGGCTGATGCACCACCTGTGCCCCCTACTGTGCCAACTTGCTGTGCTTTAGCCACCCGGCGCTCCGCTCGTTGTTGTGAGCGTTGCTGAGTGAGCGACTGAGTGAGTGACTGGGTGAGTGACTGACTGAGTGAGTGAGTGGCTGAGCGAGTGACTGAGCGAGTGGCTGATGCACCACCTGTGCCCCCTACTGTGCCAACTCGCTGTGCTTTAGCCACCCGGCGCTCCGCTCGTTGTTGTGAGCGTTGCTGAGTGAGCGACTGAGTGAGTGACTGGGTGAGTGACTGACTGAGTGAGTGAGTGGCTGAGCGAGTGACTGAGCGAGTGGCTGATGCACCACCTGTGCCCCCTACTGTGCCAACTCGCTGTGCTTTAGCCACCCGGCGCTCCGCTCGTTGTTGTGAGCGTTGCTGAGTGAGCGACTGAGTGAGTGACTGGGTGAGTGACTGACTGAGTGAGTGAGTGGCTGAGCGAGTGACTGAGCGAGTGGCTGATGCACCACCTGTGCCCCCTACTGTGCCAACTCGCTGTGCTTTAGCCACCCGGCGCTCCGCTCGTTGTTGTGAGCGTCGCTCCCCCGCCCTCCGTTGTTGTTGGAGGGCGACTGCCTCCAACTGCCCAGTAGCGTCCGATCTTGACACCGCTGGTACCAGTCATCGGCAAGTCCACTCGGCTCCACGTCCTCCTGTACCACATCACTCCATCTCTTCTCCAGCCCGTGCCGCGCCCGTTTAGCCCCCTCGATCCGGCCGAACAAAAGCTGTTGAGGCATGCGGTGGCTGGGCATGCGGGCTACATGACCCAGCCAACGCAGCCTTGCCTGCCGGAGGAGCTCACCGATGGGACTTTGCCCAGATCTTTCGAGGACTTGTGAGCTCCTCACACAATCCAGCCTGGTGAAACCCAGGATGGATCGTAGGCAGGCCAGCCTAAATGTTTCCAACCGGCGAAGATGCTCCAGGTCATCAGACGGGCGAGTGTGTCCACCCCTCACCACGTGGTGTGTGTGTCTGTGTGTCTGTGTGTGTGTGTGTCTGTGTGTGTGTGTGTCTGTGTGTGTGTGTCTGTGTGTGTCTGTGTGTGTCTATGTGTGTCTGTGTGTGTGGTCTGTGTGTGTCTATGTGTGTCTGTGTGTGTGTGTGTCTGTGTGTGTGTGTGTGTCTGTGTGTCTATGTGTGTCTGTGTGTCTGTGTCTGTGTGTGTGTGTGTCTATGTGTGTCTGTGTGTGTGTCTATGTGTGTCTGTGTCTGTGTGTGTGTGTGTGTCTATGTGTGTCTGTGTGTGTTTGTGTCTGTGTGTCTGTGTGTGTGTGTCTATGTGTGTCTGTGTGTGTGTGTGTGTCTATGTGTGTGTGTGTGTGTGTCTGTGTGTGTGTGTGTCTGTGTGTGTGTGTGTGTGTGTCTGTGTGTGTGTGTGTCTGTGTGTGTGTCTGTGTGTGTGTGTCTATGTGTGTGTGTGTGTGTGTCTATGTGTGTGTGTGTGTGTCTGTGTGTGTGTGTGTCTGTGTGTGTCTGTGTGTGTGTGTGTGTCTGTGTGTGTGTGTGTGTGTCTGTGTGTGTGTCTGTGTGTGTGTCTATGTGTGTCTGTGTGTGTGTCTATATGTGTGTCTATGTGTGTCTCACTGTGTGTCTGTGTCTATGTGTGTCTATGTGTGTGTCTGTGTGTGTCTGTGTGTGTGTCTATGTGCGTGTGTCTGTGTGTGTGTCTGTGTGTGTGTGTCTATGTGTGTGTGTGTGTGTGTGTCTATGTGTGTCTGTGTGTGTGTCTATGTGTGTGTCTATGTGTGTCTCACTGTGTGTCTGTGTCTATGTGTGTCTATGTGTGTGTCTGTGTGTGTCTGTGTGTGTGTCTGTGTGTGTGTGTCTATGTGTGTCTCACTGTGTGTCTGTGTCTATGTGTGTCTCACTGTGTCTATGTGCGTGTGTCTATCTACAGGTCATCAGACAGGCGAGTGTGTCCACCCCTCACCACGTGGTGTGTGTGTCTCACTGTGTATGTGTGTCTCACTGTGTGTCTCACTGTGTGTCTCACTGTGTGTCTGTGTCTATGTCTATGTGTGTCTCACTGTGTGTCTATGTGCGTGTGTCTATCTACAGGTCATCAGGCAGGCGAGTGTGTCCACCCCTCACCACGTGGTACACCCACAGACAGCGGCTGGGAGATTTGACAAAATCAGCGACTTCTACCTGAAGCCTGCGGGCCTCATGGTGACTCACAGTAGGTGAGTGGGTGGTGAGCGGGTGGTGAGTGGGTGGTGAGTGGGTGGTGAGTGGGTGGTGAGTGGGTGGTGAGTGGGTGGTGAGTAGGTGGTGAGTGGGTGGTGAGTAGGTGGTGAGTGGGTGGTGAGTAGGTGGTGAGTGGGTGGTGAGTGGGTGGTGAGTGGGTGGTGAGTGGGTGGTGAGTGGTTGGTGAGTGGGTGGTGAGTGGGTGGTGAGTGGGTGGTGAGTGGGTGGTGAGTAGGTGGTGAGTGGTTGGTGAGTGGGTGGTGAGTGGGTGGTGAGTGGGTGGTGAGCGGGTGGTGAGCGGGTGGTGAGCGGGTGGTGAGCGGGTGGTGAGCGGGTGGTGAGCGGGTGGTGAGCGGGTGGTGAGCGGGTGGTGAGCGTCAGTCCGGTTCAATCCTTCTAACAAACATCTCCCTTCCTCCCAGCTCTGCGTTCTTCTTCCACCGGGATGTTCCCTCTGTGCACGTCATGGACTTGGATTCCTCCTCCTCCTCCTCCTCCCTGGGGCTGGGTGGGGGGCTGGGTGGGGGGCTGGGTGGGGGGCTGGGTGAGGGGCTGGGTGAGGGGCTGGGTGGGGGGCTGGGTGGGGGGCTGGGTGGGGGGCTGGGTGAGGGGCTGGGTGAGGGGCTGGGTGAGGGGCTGGGTGGGGGGCTGGGTGGGGGGCTGGGTGGGGGGCTGGGTGAGGGGCTGGGTGGGGGCTGGGTGAGGGGCTGGGTGAGGGGCTGGGTGGGGGGCTGGGTGGGGGCTGGGTGGGGGCTGGGTGGCGTCTCCCCGCCGTGCCGCCCCCAGTCCGTGGCCTACAGCCACATCGGCGGCACCCTCATCGTCGCTTGCCGGCGCTCCGGGGATTCTGGTGAAGGTCACGGGGATTCTGGGAATCCTGCAAAGGCTCCTGGGAATTCTGGAAAGGGTCCCGGGGATTCTGGGTATTCTGGTGAAGGTCACGGGGATTCTGGGAATCCTGCAAAGGCTCCTGGGAATTCTGGGGAAGGTCCCGAGGACTTCGGGAATTCTGGGAAGAGTCCCGGGAATTCTGGGAAGGGTCCCGAGGATTCTGGGAAGGGTCCCGGGGATTCTGGGAATCCTGCAAAGGCTCCTGGGAATTCTGGGGAAGGTCCCGAGGATTTCGGGAATTCTGGGAAGAGTCCCGGGAATTCTGGGAAGGGTCACGTGGATTCTGCAAAGGATTCTGGGAATCCTGCAAAGGGTCATGGGAATTATGCAAAGGCTCCTGGGAATTCTGGGGAAGGTCCAGAGGACTTCGGGAATTCTGGGAAGGGTCCCGAGGATTCTGGGAATCCTGCAAAGGCTCCTGGGAATTCTGTGGATCCCCGCGTGAGCGTCGTCCCAGCAGCGCCAGCGTCACGTCAGCTGGTGGTGGACGCGGTGACGGGCGCCGTCCGGGGCGGCAACGGGGACGTGAGCGGGACACCGTTCGCCTCGCCCGACGGGAGGTTCTTTCTGAGCGTGGACAACGAGCGCGGTGAGGCGGGCAGCCGGTCAGGCGGGCAGTAGGTTAGTCAGTTAGTTAGTTAGTCAGTTAGTTAGTCAGTTAGTCAGTTAGTTAGTTAGTCAGTCAGTTAGTTAGTCAGTTAGTCAGTTAGTCAGTCAGTTAGTTAGTCAGTTAGTCAGTTAGTTAGTCAGTTAGTCAGTTAGTCAGTTAGTTAGTTAGTTAGTCAGTTAGTCAGTTAGTTAGTCAGTTAGTTAGTTAGTTAGTCAGTTAGTTAGTTAGTCAGTCAGTTAGTTAGTCAGTTAGTTAGTTAGTCAGTTAGTTAGTTAGTCATTTAGTTAGTTAGTTAGTCAGTTAGTCAGTCAGTTAGTTAGTTAGTCACTCAGTTAGTTAGTCAGTCGGTTAGTTAGTCAGTCAGTTAGTCAGTTAGTTAGTTAGTCACTCAGTTAGTTAGTCAGTTAGTTAGTCAGTTAGTTAGTCAGTTAGTTAGTTAGTCAGTTAGTTAGTCAGTTAGTTAGTCAGTTAGTTAGTCAGTTAGTTAGTTAGGCAGTTAGTTAGTTAGTCAGTTAGTTAGTCAGTCAGTTAGTTAGTCAGTTAGTTAGTCAGTCAGTTAGTTAGTCAGTTAGTTAGTCAGTCAGTTAGTCAGTTAGTTAGTCAGTCAGTTAGTTAGTCAGTTAGTTAGTTAGTCAGTCAGTTAGTTAGTTAGTCAGTTAGTCAGTTAGTTAGTTAGTCAGTTAGTTAGTCAGTCAGTTAGTTAGTCAGTTAGTTAGTTAGTCAGTTAGTTAGTTAGGCAGTTAGTTAGTTAGTCAGTTAGTTAGTCAGTCAGTCAGTTAGTTAGTTAGTCGGTTAGTTAGTCAGTCAGTTAGTTAGTCAGTTAGTTAGTCAGTCAGTTAGTCAGTTAGTCAGTTAGTTAGTCAGTCAGTTAGTTAGTCAGTTAGTTAGTTAGTCAGTCAGTTAGTTAGTTAGTCAGTTAGTCAGTTAGTTAGTCAGTTAGTTAGTCAGTTAGTCAGTTAGTTAGTTAGTCAGTTAGTTAGTCAGTTAGTTAGTTAGTCAGTTAGTCAGTTAGTTAGTCAGTTAGTTAGTCAGTTAGTTAGTTAGTCAGTTAGTCAGTTAGTCAGTTAGTTAGTCAGTTAGTTAGTCAGTTAGTTAGTTAGTTAGTCAGTTAGTTAGTCAGTTAGTTAGTCAGTTAGTTAGTCAGTTAGTTAGTCAGTTAGTTAGTCAGTTAGTTAGTCAGTTAGTTAGTTAGTTAGTCAGTTAGTTAGTTAGTCAGTTAGTCAGTTAGTTAGTCAGTTAGTTAGTCAGTTAGTCAGTTAGTTAGTCAGTTAGTTAGTTAGTCAGTTAGTTAGTTAGTCAGTTAGTTAGTTAGTTAGTTAGTCAGTTAGTTAGTCAGTTAGTTAGTCAGTTAGTTAGTCAGTTAGTCAGTCAGTTAGTTAGTTAGTCAGTCAGTTAGTTAGTCAGTCAGTTGGTTAGTTAGTTAGTCAGTCAGTTAGTTAGTCAGTCAGTTATTAGTTAGTCAGTTGGTTAGTTAGTTAGTCAGTTAGTCAGTTAGTTAGTTAGTTAGTCAGTCAGTTAGTCAGTTAGTTAGTTAGTCAGTTGGTTAGTTAGTTAGTCAGTTAGTCAGTCAGTTAGTTAGTTAGTTAGTCAGTTGGTTAGTTAGTTAGTCAGTTGGTTAGTTAGTTAGTCAGTCAGTTAGTCAGTCAGTTAGTTAGTTAGTCAGTTGGTTAGTTAGTTAGTCAGTTAGTCAGTTAGTTAGTTAGTCAGTTAGTTAGTTAGTCAGTTGGTTAGTTAGTTAGTCAGTTAGTCAGTCAGTTAGTTAGTTAATTAGTCAGTTGGTTAGTTAGTTAGTCAGTCAGTTAGTCAGTTAGTTAGTCAGTTAGTCAGTTAGTTAGTCAGTTAGTTAGTCAGTTAGTCAGTCAGTTAGTTAGTCAGTTAGTCAGTCAGTTAGTTAGTTAGTTGGTTAGTTAGTTAGTTAGTCAGTTAGTCAGTCAGTTAGTCAGTTAGTTAGTCACTCAGTTAGTTAGTCAGTCAGTTAGTTAGTTAGTCAGTCAGTTGGTTAGTTAGTTAGTCAGTGGTTAGTTAGTCAGTTAGTTAGTCAGTCAGTCAGTCAGTCAGTCAGTTAGTCAGTCAGTTAGTTAGTTAGTCAGTCAGCCAGTTAGTCAGTTAGTCAGTTAGTTAGTAAATTAGTTAGTCAGTTAGTTAGTCAGTCAGCCAGTTAGTCAGTTAGTCAGTTAGTTAGTAAATTAGTTAGTCAGTCAGTTGGTTAGTCAGTTAGTCAGTTAGTTAGTCAGTTAGTTAGTCAGTTAGTCAGTCAGTCAGTTAGTTAGTTAGTCAGTTAGTTAGTCAGTTAGTTAGTTCGTCAGTCAGTTAGTTAGTTAGTCAGTTAGTTAGTCAGTTAGTTAGTCAGTTAGTTAGTTAATTAATCAGTTAGTCAGTTAGTCAGTCAGTTAGTTAGTCAGTTAGTCAGTCAGTTAGTCCAGTTAGTCAGTAGTTAGTCAGTTAGTTAGTCAGTTAGTTAATTAGTTAGTTAGTCAGTTAGTCAGTTAGTTAGTCAGTTAGTTAATCAGTTAGTTAGTCAGTTAGTCAGTCAGTTAGTTAGTTAGTTAGTCAGTTAGTTAGTTAGTCAGTTAGTCAGTCAGTTAGTTAGTTAGTCAGTTAGTCAGTTAGTTAGTCAGTTAGTCAGTTAGTTAGTTAGTTAGTCAGTTAGTCAGTCAGTTAGTTAGTCAGTTAGTTAGTTAGTCAGTTAGTTAGTCAGTTAGTTAGTTAGTCAGTTAGTCAGTTAGTCAGTTAGTTAGTCAGTTAGTCAGTTAGTCAGTCAGTCAGTTAGTTAGTTAGTCAGTTAGTTAGTCAGTTAGTTAGTTAGTTAGTCAGTCAGTTAGTTAGTCAGTCAGTCAGTTAGTCAGTTAGTCAGTTAGTTAGTTAGTCAGTTAGTTAGTTAGTCAGTTAGTCAGTTAGTTAGTCAGTCAGTAGTTAGTTAGTTGGTTAGTTAGTCAGTTAGTTAGTCAGTTAGTCAGTTAGTCAGTCAGTTAGTTAGTCAGTTAGTTAGTCAGTTAGTTAGTCAGTTAGTTAGTCAGTTAGTTAGTCAGTTAGTTAGTTAGTCAGTCAGTTGGTTAGTCAGTCAGTTGGTTAGTCAGTTAGTCAGTTGGTTAGTTAGTTAGTCAGTTAGTCAGTTAGTCACTCAGTCAGCCAGTTAGTCAGTTAGTCAGTTAGTTAGTCAGTTAGTTAGTCAGTCAGTTAGTTGGTTAGTCACTCAGTTAGTCAGTCAGTTAGTTAGTCAGTTAGTCAGTTAGTTAGTCAGTTAGTTAGTCAGTTAGTTAGTCAGTTAGTTAGTTAGTCAGTTAGTTGGTTAGTTAGTCAGTTAGTTAGTCAGTTAGTTAGTCAGTTAGTTAGTCAGTCAGTTGGTTAGTTAGTTAGTTGGTCAGTCAGTTAGTTGGTTAGTTAGTCAGTTAGTTAGTTAGTCAGTTAGTTAGTTAGTTAGTCAGTTAGTTAGTTGGTTAGTTAGTTGGTTAGTTAGTTGGTTAGTTAGTTGGTTAGTTAGTCAGTTAGTTGGTTAGTTAGTCAGTTAGTTAGTTAGTCAGTTAGTTAGTCAGTTAGTTAGTCAGTCAGTCAGTTAGTCAGTTAGTTAGTCAGTTAGTTAGTCAGTTCAGTTAGTCAGTTAGTTAGTCAGTTAGTTAGTTAGTCAGTTAGTCAGTTAGTTAGTCAGTCAGTTGGTTAGTTAGTTAGTTAGTCAGTTAGTTAGTTGGTTAGTTAGTCAGTCAGTTATTTGGTTAGTTAGTCAGTTAGTTAGTTAGTCAGTTAGTTAGTTAGTTGGTTAGTTAGTTGGTTAGTTAGTTGGTTAGTTAGTTGGTTAGTTAGTCAGTTAGTTAGTCAGTTAGTTAGTCAGTTAGTTAGTCAGTTAGTTAGTCAGTTAGTTAGTCAGTCAGTTAGTCAGTTAGTTAGTCAGTTAGTTAGTCAGTCAGTTAGTCAGTTAGTTAGTCAGTTAGTTAGTCAGTCAGTTAGTCAGTTAGTTAGTCAGTCAGTTAGTCAGTTAGTTAGTCAGTCAGTTAGTTAGTCAGTTAGTTAGTCACACAGTTAGTTAGTCAGTCACTCAGTTAGTTAGTCAGTCAGTTAGTGAGTCAGTTAGTCACTCTGTTAGTCAGTCAGTTAGTTAATCAATTAGTCGGTTATTCAGTCAGTTAGTTAGTCAGTTAGTCAGTCAGTTAGTCACTCATTCAGTTAGTCAGTCAGTTAGTCATTTAGTTAGTCAGTCAGTTAGTCACTCATTCAGTCAGTTAGTCAGACAGTTAGTCAGTTAGTTAGTCAGTCAGTCACTCAGTCAGTCACTCAGTCAGTTAGTCAGTCAGTCACTCAGTCAGTCACTCAGTCAGTTAGTCAGTCAGTCAGTCACTCACTCACCCACCCACTCACTCACCCACTCACTCACTCAATCACTCACCCACTCAACTCACTCACCCACTCACTCACTCACCCACCCACCCATTCACCCACCCACTCACCCACCCACCCACCCACTCACTCACCCACTCACTCACCCACCCACCCACTCACTCACTCACCCACCCACCCACTCACTCACTCACTCACCCACTCACTCACCCACCCACCCACCCACCACTCACCCACTCACCCACCCATCCACCACCCACCCACTCACCCACCCACTCACCCACCCACCCACCCACTCACCCACTCACTCACCCACTCACCCACCCACCCACTCACCCACCCACCCACTCACCCACCCACCCACTCACCCACTCACTCACTCACCCACCCACCCACCCACCCCCCACCCACCCACCCCCCACCCACCCACCCACTCACCCACCCACCCACTACTCACCCACCCACTCACCCACCCACTCACTCACCCACCCACCCACCCACTCACTCACCCACTCACCCACCCACCCACTCACCCACCCACCCACTCACTCACCCACCCACCCACCCACTCACCCACCCACTCACTCACCCACCCACCCACCCACTCACTCACCCACTCACTCACCCACCCACCCACTCACTCACTCACCCACCCACCCACTCACTCACTCACTCACTCACCCACCCACCCACCCACCACTCACCCACTCACCCACCCATCCACCACCCACCCACTCACCCACCCACTCACCCACCCACCCACCCACTCACCCACCCACCCACCCACCCACCCACCCACTCACCCACTCACTCACCCACTCACCCACCCACCCACTCACCCACCCACCCACCCACTCACCCACCCACCCACTCACCCACTCACTCACCCACCCACCCACCCACCCCCCACCCACCCACCCACCCCCCACCCACCCACCTACTCACCCACCCACCCACCTACTCACCCACCCACTCACCCACTCACCCAACCACCCACTCACCCATTCACCCACCCACTCACCCACCCACCCACCCACTCACTCACCCACTCACTCACCCACCCACCCACCCACCCACTCACTCACTCACTCACCCACCCACCACTCACTCACCCACTCACTCACCCACCCACCCACCCACCACTCACCCACTCACCCACCCATCCACCACCCACCCACTCACCCACCCACTCACCCACCCACCCACCCACTCACCCACTCACTCACCCACTCACCCACCCACCCACTCACCCACCCACCCACTCACCCACCCACCCACCCACTCACCCACTCACTCACTCACCCACCCACCCACCCCCCCACCCACCCACCCACCCCCCCACCCACCCACCCCCCCACCCACCCACCTACTCACCCACCCACTCACCCACCCACTCACCCACCCACTCACTCACCCACCCACCCACCCACCCACTCACTCACCCACTCACCCACCCACCCACTCACCCACCCACCCACTCACTCACCCACCCACCCACCCACCCACTCACCCACCCACTCACTCACCCACCCACCCACCCACTCACTCACTCACCCACTCACTCACCCACCCACCCACTCACTCACTCACCCACCCACCCACTCACTCACTCACTCACCACCCACCCACCCACCCACCCACCACTCACCCACTCACCCACCCATCCACCACCCACCCACTCACCCACCCACTCACCCACCCACCCACCCACTCACCCACCCACCCACCCACTCACCCACTCACTCACCCACTCACCCACCCACCCACTCACCCACCCACCCACTCACCCACCCACCCACTCACCCACTCACTCACCCACCCACCCACCCACCCCCCCACCCACCCACCCACCCCCCACCCACCCACCCACCTACTCACCCACCCACTCACCCACTCACCCACCCACCCACTCACCCACCCACCCACTCACTCACCCACCCACCCACTCACTCACCCACCCACCCACCCACCCACTCACTCACCCACTCACCCACCCACTCACTCACCCACCCACCCACTCACCCACCCACCCACCCACTCACTCACCCACCCACCCACTCACCCACCCACCCACCCACTCACTCACCCACTCACCCACCCACTCACTCACCCACTCACCCACCACCCGCTCACCCACCCACTCACTCACCCAACCACTCACTCACCCACCCACCCACCCACTCACCCACTCACTCACCCACTCACTCACCCACCCACTCACTCACCCACCCACCCACCCACTCACCCACTCACCCACCCACTCACCCACCCACTCACCACTCTCTCCCCACAGGCCTCATCTGGGTGCAGCTGGTGAGTGATGGTGGTGAGCTGCGGGTGAGCTTCTCGGTGAGGACCAACCTCCACGTGGGAACAGTGTCGTTCATCCCGGGCGGGGCTGGTGAGGGTGGTGAGGGTGGTGAGGGTGGTGAGGGTGGTGGTGAGGGTGAGCGTGTTGTCAGCTGGCTGGGCTACGCTCTGCTCACCCCGCTCAGCGTCACCGCCGACTCGCTGCTGCTGGAGCTGAACACCGGCAAAGTGAAAATCATCACGGGAGTGAAGGTGAGTGGGTGGGTGGGTGAGTGGGTGAGTGGGTGGGTGAGTGGGTGGGTGGGTGAGTGAGTGAGTGGGTGAGTGAGTGGGTGAGTGGGTGGGTGAGTGAGTGGGTGAGTGGGTGGGTGGGTGGGTGAGTGGGTGAGTGGGTGGGTGAGTGGGTGGGTGGGTGAGTGAGTGAGTGGGTGAGTGAGTGGGTGAGTGGGTGGGTGGGTGAGTGAGTGAGTGGGTGAGTGGGTGAGTGGGTGAGTGGGTGGGTGAGTGGGTGAGTGGGTGAGTGGGTGGGTGGGTGAGTGAGTGAGTGAGTGGGTGGGTGGGTGAGTGAGTGAGTGAGTGGGTGGGTGAGTGAGTGGGTGAGTGGGTGAGTGAGTGAGTGGGTGAGTGGGTGGGTGAGTGGGTGAGTGGGTGAGTGAGTGGGTGGGTGGGTGGGTGAGTGGGTGGGTGGGTGAGTGAGTGAGTGGGTGAGTGGGTGGGTGAGTGAGTGAGTGGGTGGGTGAGTGAGTGGGTGGGTGGGTGAGTGAGTGAGTGGGTGAGTGGGTGAGTGGGTGGGTGAGTGGGTGAGTGGGTGGGTGGGTGAGTGAGTGAGTGAGTGGGTGGGTGGGTGAGTGAGTGAGTGGGTGGGTGAGTGAGTGGGTGAGTGGGTGGGTGGGTGAGTGAGTGAGTGAGTGGGTGAGTGGGTGAGTGGGTGGGTGAGTGGGTGAGTGGGTGAGTGAGTGGGTGGGTGGTGAGTGGGTGGGTGGGTGAGTGAGTGAGTGAGTGGGTGGGTGGGTGGGTGAGTGGGTGGGTGGGTGAGTGGTGAGTGAGTGGGTGGGGAGTGAGTGGGTGAGTGGGTGGGTGAGTGAGTGGGTGAGTGGGTGAGTGGGTGGGTGAGTGGGTGAGTGGGTGAGTGAGTGGGTGGGTGGGTGGGTGAGTGGGTGGGTGGGTGGGTGAGTGAGTGGGTGAGTGGGTGGGTGGGTGAGTGAGTGAGTGGGTGAGTGGGTGAGTGGGTGGGTGAGTGGGTGAGTGGGTGAGTGAGTGGGTGGGTGAGTGGTTGAGTGGGTGGGTGAGTGGGTGAGTGGGTGGGTGGGTGAGTGGGTGGGTGAGTGGGTGAGTGGGTGAGTGAGTGGGTGGTGAGTGGGTGAGTGGGTGGGTGAGTGGGTGGGTGAGTGGGTGGGTGAGTGAGTGGGTGAGTGGGTGAGTGGGTGGGTGAGTGGGTGAGTGGGTGAGTGGGTGGGTGAGTGGGTGAGTGGGTGGTGAGTGGGTGAGTGGGTGGGTGAGTGGGTGAGTGGGTGGGTGAGTGGGTGAGTGGGTGGGTGAGTGGGTGAGTGGGTGAGTGAGTGAGTGAGTGGGTGAGTGGGTGAGTGAGTGAGTGACTGAGTGAGTGACTAAGTGAGTAACTAAGTGAGTGACTGAGTGAGTAGCTGAGTGACTGAATGAGTGACTAAGTGACTAAGTGAGTGACTAAGTAAGTGACTAAGTGAGTGAGTGACACGTGCCCCCCCCCCGTGTCTCCCCCCAGGACCCCCCCCAACCTCCCGCTGGACTGCCCCCCACCACCAGGACCCCGTGCCCGGCCCTCTGGCTGGGCCCCTGCCGGGGTCTCTGGGCGTCTTGGGGCCCCCAGGGGGGTCAGGATCCCCTTGGGGGGTCGTCGCTCCGTCTCCGTGGTGGACGTGCAGGCGGGACGCGTGCTGTGCACACTGGGGGGGCTGCACAACACCACCGCCTTCACGTGGACACCCTAGACACAGCTACATAGACACAGCTACATAGACACAGCTACATAGACACAGCTACATAGACACAGCTACATAGACACAGCTACATAGACACAGCTACATAGACACTACTACACAACACCACCGCCTTCACGTGGACACCGTAGACACAGCTACATAGACACTACTACATAGACACTACTACATAGACACTACTACATAGACACTACTACATAGACACTACTACACTACTACACAACACCACCGCCTTCACGTGGACACCCTAGACACTACATAGACACAGCTACATAGACACAGCTAGACACTACATAGACACACTAGACACCACTACATAGACACCGTAGACACAACAATATACACTACACAA
>WFAB01003288.1:0-18362 GCA_018977245.1 Lethenteron camtschaticum | reverse complement strand
GCACGGACAGAGGAATCTCCTAACAGGGTTGTATCGTTTCCACACCCACAGGCTCACGGAAGCACAGAGAATATCTTGTCAAACCGGTTTCTTTGTCAGAGTCTCACCGAAGAATTAATTAAAACAGAGCCAAATTCGCTCTCCACACACACACGCCTCACCCACCATTGTATCAAACATTCCGTTAAGAGGATTTTATACTTGCCGATGAATCTATTGACACATACTTTCGCCTCTGGGATACAATAAGTGCTTTATTACAGCCATATGAAGTGTGTCATGCTTGTTTTCAAACTCGGCCAGTCGCCGATTGTGATCGATACAAAAACGAACTAATGAGATGCCTGGTGGAAAGGTAGAGGTTACGATTGTTAGAAGTGTTTTTAGTCATTCAATTTCGTAATTGCATAATTTCGCAAATGCATACGTTTTTGTCATTCATATTAGTTAATTGCATAATCTTGCTCATGAATTATTGACGCATGTTTGACCTGCATGATAGAATGTCACATGCTTGTTAGAATAAAATTGTTATCACAGAAGCGTATCGAGTGTTCCTCCCAAGTCCATGCAAAACTGTCTTATTCTTGAGTACTGTATCCTGTGATGAGATCTGAAACCCTGGAGACCTAAAATATCATAACACACTAGGATAATCGGTAAATGTTTAATCGATGATAATCGTGTTATCCTGATTGATATAACACTGGATAAACGAAACTAAGCCTAATTATCACAACTGCACACATTAACATAATCGCAAGCATCCGCATAAATTACTACGATTATCTCCGCGATTATCATAATTTATGCATATAATTACACGCATTATCATAATTTATGCATGTTAATACACACATTAACATAATTAATGCGATTTGCACATTTTTGGGAAAATTATAAATTTTTATTATTTTCATCAAAATTTCATAATCCCAACATATACAACACAGGGGCCACAGTACAAAGGACACCAGGGACCGCCAGCGGCCCGCAGGCCTTGCAATGAAGAGCACTGACTTAAGGGTGGATAGAATAATACATAGTGTAATATTACACTATGTATTATTCTAAGGTATAGGGTGGTGTATAGTAATACAGTATATCATTTAATGTTGGGTTTGTCTATGGCAGCATATAGTACGGGGTAGACCCGTGTGTTTGTAAGGGAAAAAAGTTTAGCTCGAAGCATATTATATTTTTTGCGACATAAAATTGTAATGTATTACTTACTGTTAGTAGCTCAGCTTATTGAGAGTATATTAGTATACTGATGATACTATGTAGTTTATACTTTAGTTTTTTTACGTGGTTGTTTAGTTACTGCAGCTACATACTATTAACATTCCTTCCCTTTATTAATGCTACCCCTATCCCCTCCCTTTGATGCTGCTAATCCTGCATAATGCACGGGCATAATATGACTTTGAAACACCCCGCCCACTCCTACGCATTTCACAAGTAGTACTAATCACATACCTGCATTTCCCACAAATATGCTAAATTCCTCTTGATATGCAAATTATTTTGTCAGGCGCCTTCCCCCTTCCAACCCAGCTTAAATATACGCTCCAAGCGTGGTGGTGTTTCATTCAGACGCTGTTTCCCCGACAGACCTGGTCTTCACCTGAGGACGGCTACTTGTGTTGTGACCGAAACGTCGTGAGAATTATTTTATTATGTTTTATTTTTATTATTTTATTATTTCCCTTCTACGTGACTTTACCGAAAGAACCAAGAAGATGACTTAAGATGTCACCCAGCGACATTGAATTTTACGTACAATGGCTGGGTAATCTTAAGACATAATTCGACACTCATGTTATATACCGATTATCATGCTGTAGTCTTTGAACATCTCATTTCAGCCACCAATTGATATCCTCATAAATTAAAATCACAACAGCATTGATCCTAACGATAGGTTCTGTGCTTAATTCCCACACCTCCGCTTAGCACGGTTGGCTATGAAGTATTCGGAATGACGGCAGGAAATCATCTTGACGGGTAGCACACTTTTATTAAACCTTGACTTGTCACGATACAACGTGTGGTCACTATTCCTCACACTACGCACGCTTCACTTGACACGTGTGGTCACTATTCCTCACACTACCCACACTTCACTTGACACGTGTGGTCACTACCTTTCCCACTACACACTCCACTTGACACGTGTAGTTACTATGGCTCGCGCTGCATGCTCACACTGCATGCTCACACTGCACTCCAGCCCCGTAACGTCCGAGGAGCCTCCAGGCCCACCCCAGCTTGGGCGTGGTCACAACCTCTGGGTCCCGAGGGTCGGCCCTCACACGGACGTTCGGCCCCGGGTCCCAGGGTCCCGCCTCTGGGTCACACAGAGCCCCGGCCCTTACAAGGACAGCGGGACTAGGTGCCGCAGGGCCCTATCTCTTCCTCCTCCGTCTTCAGTCTTCGCTGGTCACAAACTCCCTGTGCGCTGTGCGCACCACCTTATATAGCCCCCGCTCTCGGGAGACGGAGCGTATGCGGACCTCGACGTGAGCATCCCCCTTAGTTGATCAATCCCCGCGCTTGCCCCAGGATCCCATCGCTGTCAGCGCGCGTCACCGATACCCAGCCAATCACTGCCTCATAACCCCCGACCCCGCGCTGACCCCTGATCCTTCACCGTCAGCGCGTGTCACCAACACACACAGCTAATCACTACGCGCTGGCACACGATCCCCACCCCAGCGCGTATCACCACTACATCACCCCCGCCCACATAGCTCGCAGCCGGCCCGGCTGCTAAACAACACAACACAACAAAACCCCACCCCCCAGTGTGCCCCGTAACGCAACAACAACAATACAACGACACAACACCCGACAACAACCTATGTACAAACCGACAACCAACACAATAAAAGTCAACAACACACACACCTAGACAACAAGCTATGTACAAACCGACGAACAACACAATAAAAGCAAGTCCAAGAAAAAAGAACGTGTCCAGTGTCTCTGTGACTATCGATCCCCCCCACTCCGCTCGCTCCTCCACCGGATGATAGAGCGGTCGAGCGGATGAGAAACGCAGTGACGAGGCGCTCCGGCCGCATCGGCCCCTCATTCGGTTGGTCATGAAAAGTTGCGCGACTTAGCGCGAGTCCGCCTGGCCGGTCCATCGTATGGGACGGGACGCTGACGACCGTCTGGTGGCTCCGGCAGCCCTGGAAGGCGCGGATCGGGCCTGGAAGGACCGGCCGAGCCGAGGGGATCCGGCCGCCGGTGGTCGGCAGCTGTCAGTTCCGAGACACCTGGGAGCGGATCAGGCGGAGACATGTGAGGATCAGGCGGAGACATTTCCCCCCTTGGGTCGTCGGTCACGTCACATGCTCGGCCCTCACGACACAAAGGGAGGCTATATGGAGGCGAGAACGGTTTCAGTCGGGAGGGGTGGACGTACCAACGGCGCTTTCCCCATTTTATCTGAACACACTGGGGCGTGCAACCCGCACGACCTCCACGGGTCCCCGCCATGGCTTCAACAATTTAGGCGACGTAGCCAAAGGTGCCTGAGGGCAGTGCAGCCAGGCCCTATCGCCTGGTTTCCAGTTGTGCACGGACACCTTCTGTGCACGCAAACGCTCGTTGGCAATTTGGCGAGCCCGCGAATTAAGCCGTGCGGCCTCCCGTGCCTCGGTCAGCTTATGAATGTTAAATTTAATATGTTCAGCCAATTTCGAATTCGTTCGTGGCGCGGACAGTCCCAGCTGCGTTTCCATGGGCGGGTCGGCTTCCGACCCATACATCAGATAGAATGGGGAAAATCCCGTTGCTGCATGGGGGGGGCCATTCTATACGCGGCGAGGACCCCCGGGACCTGCCAGGTCCCAGTCAACATGTGCCTCACACACCTGCTGGCACAGGCATAGAAGTCAAAGTCCTGTGGAGTCGCTCCACCATCCCGTCTGTCTGTGGGTGGTACGGGGAGGTACGCACCTTCTTAGTACCCAATAGGTTCGCACACCTCTTGGCAGCTATTTACTAGAAAAAATTTTCCCTTGGTCGGTCAGCAAGCGTTCGGGAGCCCCTTGTCCAGAACGTAGCCCTGGACAAGGCGTCCGTCACAGCCGCCGCCGACTGGTTGGCGAGTGGCCACGCCATAGGCCACCGGGTAAAGTATTCGACACCAACCAAACAGGTACTTATTTCCCCTTGGCGTGACTGGAAAAGTCCCCAAAATATCTAGCGCAACCGAGCTCGTTAGTGCGCGAGACCTGAATAGATTGCAGCGGTGGATTTGACGCCACGGGCGGCGTTTTCGTCTGGCGCAATCAACACACCCCTTAGAATATTCACCACATCATCCCCCATCCCCGCCAATAATAGTCACGCTGGAACAGAGCAAGCGGTTTTGTTTACTCCCAAATGCAAGAGGCGTTCATGTGCGGCCAGACAACTTTCCCCCGCACAGTGGAAGGCACCACGAGTGCGTGCCGCCGGGACAAATTGTCCCATCTCATTAACAGGCCCTGCTTGAGTACCCAGGAGCCAGTTCGCTCCCGGCCCTCCTCGGACCCCCCGCCCTGCGACGCAACGCTAGCAGGGAGCTGTCAGCCATTTGGAGACGGCCCCACTCAATCAGTGACAGTGAGAGCAGCGAGACCTCTCCGCAGGGGTAGCGGGAACATCACCGATCGGTGCATCCGCGGTCGCGGCCAACGCCCCCGATACTTTCCGCAGCTGTGTTTACAGCGCCGATCCCATTAAGCACGCACATTTGTGACAAGGCGACAATCGCGACAGGGCATCGGCGTTAGTGTGGCGCAACCCCTTACGGTATGTGGTCGTGAACTGATAGTCCTGGAGGACTTCCAACCACCGTGACAATTGGCCTGAGGGTTGGGCGACCCTCAATGAATACTGAAGCGCCGCGTGGTCCGTCCGGACTGTAAAGTGACGGCCATAGAGATACGGTCTAAATTGCTGTACAAAAAAAACAATAGCCAGCAACTCGCGACGGGTGATGCAGTAGCGCTGCTCCGCCGGCGACAAAACCCTGCTACCATAGGCGACCACCCTTTCGACTCCCCCAACGACCTGTGAGAGCACCCCCCCAATGCCCGTGTTGCTAGCATCCGTGTCTAGCAAGAAGGGACTTGTAAAGTCAGGGTAACGCAAGGGCGGGGCGCCCACCAGGGCATCCCGGAGGGAACAGAACGCGGCCTCCTCCTCTGGTCCCCATCGGAACTTGACTCCTTTTTCCATTAGAGCGTGCAAGGGTTTTGCAATGGTGGCGAAATGCTCAACGAATCGGCGGTAGTAAGAAGCAAAACCGATGAAACTGCGCACGTCCGAAACCGACGTGGGCGTTGGCCATGAACTGACACAGTTCGTCTTTGCGGGATCGGTGGAGATCCCGAAGAATCGACAATGTGGCCCAAGTATCTCACGGACTTACGAAGAAGGTGGCATTTGGCCGGTTTAAACTTTAATTTAGCCGATCGCATCCGCAAGAACACCCCTCTCAACCGCTGGAGGTGTTCCTCAAACGTTTAACTGAAAACAATGACATCGTCTAGGTAAATCAAGCAAGTATCCCATTGCAAGCCCGATAAAACAACTCCATAAGGCGCTGAAACGTCGCGGGAGCGGAGTGAAGTCCCATGGGTAACCGGTTAAACTGGAACAGGCCCCCTGGAGTCCGAAATGCTGTCTTAGGTCTAGACTCGTCGTCGAGTGGCAGCTGCCAGAATCCCGATAATAATATCAAGAGTAGAAAAATATCGCACACAGACAATGCATCGAGGGGCTCGTCCATTCTGGGGAGCGGATACGCGTCAGCCACGGATATTTTATTCAGGCGACGGAATCTATGCAAAATCGCAAGGACCGTCTTGCTTTTTAACCAGCACAATAGGTGCTCCCCAAGGACTGGAAGAAGGCAAAATAATGTCGGCCGCCAGCATATCGTTGACGGCCGACTGAACGTGTTCCTTCTCAGACAGGACTCAGCCGGAAGGGTTTAGCCTGACCGGTGCGCATCGCCTGTTTCAATATGGTGGCGCAACAGGTCGTGCACCCAATGTCATATTTATGCTTACTGAACACATCAGAAAATTCTATCAGCAACGCACGCAGCGCACCAACTGTACGTTGACAAATCGTTCGAGTCCGCGCACAGTGAATCGACCCATTCAAGGTCCTCCCTCGATGGATTGTTCTGCGTCGGGCCTGGATCAACATGCGCAACCAGGCGCTCTTCCGCAGGGACCTGTACCGCGTGAGCTAGCACAGTGCCCTGCTGAATAACGGGCCGCGAACCAGCGTTTAAAACCATCACGAAGGGTCCTTGTCAGCCCGAACCAAAGTGTGAGCCACGACAAATCGAGACAGCCGACAGCCCTATTTGAAGGACCCAAAAGCATGCCCTGTTCGCGAGGTCTCCCAACCAATGGTTTCCTCAACCGGAGGGGAATTAACATCTGTGAACCGGGGCACGTGCACGGTCTGTGTCGCCAGCGCTTGTATCGTAGCGCACGCCGTCCGAATTTCGGTAGATTCGTCAAGAATGAAATACGGCGACCGATGGTAGCTCAATGCAACGCTGATCGATGAGAATTTTAATGGGCATTTTAGCCAAAAATCTGTGCCCAAGAGACAAGGAACCGCTAAGGAAGAAGAAAGAAAACGGGTCTCGACAATTTAATATCTCCAATGCAAATGGA
Organism: Lethenteron camtschaticum; assembly: GCA_018977245.1. Lineage (NCBI taxonomy): Eukaryota > Metazoa > Chordata > Hyperoartia > Petromyzontiformes > Petromyzontidae > Lethenteron > Lethenteron camtschaticum. The sequence goes on along the minus strand of WFAB01003288.1, from coordinate 11,664 downwards.
CGCCCTAATCTGGCGACAATGCCCAACGAGCCCCCATTTGCCGCGTAAAATGGCACGTCCACCGGGAGCAGAGGTCGACATTGGACGGGGAGAATGTTGTAAATGAGGTCTGATATAATAGTCGCCGACACCCCGTGTCCACTAACACCCTGACCTCGACCCGTCAATGAATCCGTAACGACCGATGATCCCGCCGACGCAGCCACTATCCTGTGCCCAACTCAGACCATTTAATGTCCCTCGTCCCGCAGAACCCCCCTCGCGAACGAATCCCCGATCCCTAACCGGCCTTCCTCCGCCGCAACGCGACGGCCCATGTGTGTCGTGCATGTAGGCCGAGCATGTGAAGTGCCGCGACTTGCCGGGGGTAGTAGGGATGACTTGGGGCCTTGGTCGTCGTCCAGCCGAGGTCCCATGGCGCTGACGTGGAGCGCGGCAACGGACGCCACGTGGCCCGGAGGCCGCAGTTGTAACACGTGATGAGGGACGTCGGAGGTCTCGTTGCTCCAGCTTGCGGGCCGATCGCAGAGGCGAACGACCCCGCCCACTCCAGTCCCCGGTCGTCCCGCGGTGAACGCTCTCTCGTGGCTGACGACTTGGGGCTCGGTGACCACCGGGCCCGGAGCTGAGGCCACGGCAGCAGTGCAGACGACCCCCTGTTACGCTGGAGGACCTCGTGCGCCTGTATACTTGTTGCGACCGCAAAGAAGAAATATCGACCTCGTCGGCCGTGTTGATGGGGATCCCGGTCCTGCGCCAACTTGAGCAGTTGCTCAAGACCATCGCGTCCTGGCCCTCCTTGTCCATACGAGGGAACGCGGCATCGCGAGAGCCAAAACGCCGTGCGGTAGGCGAGCGCGGTCTCCGTGTCCGCCTTCCGTCGGGCGTAAAAGTGATGGCGACACGCCGAGGGAGGTCCGTAGACCTTGGCCATGAGACCAGCGCAGCTTAAGCGTGGAGCGGTCCGACCTCTGTGCGGACCTGAAGGCCGCGAGCGCGTCGTCGTCAACATGGCAGGCAGTGCCGCAGCGCCGTAGCGTCGGACCAGGCCGACATTTCCTGATGCGCCAGAAACCTGCGCTGGAATGCGCCCCAGTCCCCGCTTCCGCCTTGAAGGCTGACAATGTGGGAAGGCGCTGCTGGAAGATGAAGTCGTCCTCTGCCACGTGGTTCCTCTCCGCCGCACGTCGGTCTGCAAGATGGCGGCCCAATGGCGGGTGGCTGATGGCGGTCTGCAGCGCGCGTTGATGACGTAAGCGGGCGCGCTTGGAGAACCGCCGCCACGTGTTGCTCGCCGTTCCCGCAAAAGATGTCCGCGCAGTTGAAATGGCGGGAATCGCCAAGTCATTTTGGCGGGAATCTGCGGGGCGACCCTGTTGAATGTCCGCCGACGTCCCCGCTCCTCCGACGTGTTGATTTCTGCCAGGATGGACGCGGCGGCGAGCAGCAGCTCTGCCAGACGGGAGTGCGCCTCTCGGAGTACGGCATCGGTCCCGTCGTTTCGTCCGGCGCCTCGGCGGGTCCTGCGGCGTCGGCATTTCCTCGTCCTCTTCCCCCCGATGCCAGCTGGCCCGAGTCGTCAAGGTTATCCTCGCGGTCAATCCCGTGAGTCCGACGGGTCTTCCTTGTATCCATGCCTGGAAGACTGTTTCACTTCTGACGCCAGTTGAAGTATTCGGAATGACGGCAGGAAATCACTTGACGGGTAGCACACTTTTTATTAAACCTTGACTTGTCACGATACAACGTGTGGTCACTATTCCTCACACTACACACGCTTCACTTGACACGTGTGGTCACTATTCCTCACACTACCCACACTTCACTTGACATGTGTGGTTACTATGGCTCGCGCTGCATGCTCACACTGCATGCTCACACTGCACTCCAGCCCGTAACGTCCGAGGAGCCTCCAGGCCCACCCCAGCTTGGGCGTGGGTCACAACCTCTGGGTCCCGAGGGCCGGCCCTCACACGGACGTTCGGCCCCGGGTCCCAGGGTCCCGCCTCTGGGTCACACAGAGCCCGGCCCTTACAAGGACAGCGGGACTAGGTGCCGCAGGGCCCTATCTCTTCCTCCTCCATCTTCAGTCTTCGCTGGTCACAAACTCCCTGTGCGCCTGTGTGCACCACCTTATATAGCCCCCGCTCTCGGGAGACGGAGCGTATGCGGACCTCGACGTGAGCATTCCCCTTAGTTGACCAATCCCGCGCGCTTGCCCCAGGATCCCATCGCTGTCAGCGCGCGTCACCGATACCCAGCCAATCACTGCCTCATAACCCCCGACCCGCGCTGACCCCTGATCCTTCACCGTCAGCGCGCGTCACCAACACACACAGCCAATCACTACGCGCTGGCACACGATCCCGATCCCCAGCGCGTATCACCACTACAGCTATGTACGGTGTAAAGAAAGTTCAAAATACATTCATATAAGTCTGTCAAACCCGGCTCGGAGTGTAATTGGTAATTAGCGAAAACATAACTGATTATGTGAACCAGTGGCGGCTGGTGATATTTATTTTTGGGGGCGCATTTTTTAAATTTTATTGAGGGGGGCAAATAAATATAAAGCAGTACCAAAAGCCATTTTGACTACTTGAATATAAATTTTGATGATCTTTATTTACATTTCAGACCAAAAGAAGTACCAAAAAGCATGTTTCCTACTTGAACATAAATGTTTCTCTTTTATATACATTTCAGACCAAAGTACTGTAATGCGGGCGTAAATGGGCGGGGCGGATATGACGATCCGAGAGGGAGGAGTCAGGGTGACGTGGGGGAGAAGTTATAGCGGGGAGACAGGAAGCGATCTGGGGAGTCGGGGGAGTGAAGGGTGGTGAACACGTTGGGTGCCTCCGTGCCTCAGCCTGGTGGCTGAGGGGCTCATGACGGCGCCAGCCAGCGGGGTGGAAGAGAGAGTGGAGGACTGAGGTAGGAAGTGGCGAGATAGCCACAGAGGCCACGAAGGGCTGAGGTAGGAAATGGCGAGATAGCCATAGAGGCCACGAAGGGCTGACATTGGGAGGTGGCGAGATCGCCACGCACGGAGGAACAGGGAGCAGCGATGGAGCTGCTGGGGGAGCAGCCAGAGGGCTGTACCAAGAGCCTGCAGCGGAGCTGCAGGAGCGTGGAAGGCTACGGGAGCGAAGGCAGATGTGGGGCTGCCAGGGAGAGAGTCTCAGGAGGAGTGCCGTGTGGGAAGGAGAACGCGAACCCCAAATAAAGGACACGGAGTCAGCAAGAAGTGTCTGAGTCCTTTTATTACACTGGAGTCAGAAGTGAAACGGCATCTCAAAACACCTGAGAGAAAGAAAAAAAAAAAGAAAAAATTCCTGCTACATCATCCGACGAACGACGACCTTCCTCAGACAGTGGGGCCTGCCTGCGATGGAAGAGGAGATCCGTTCTGGAACGAGTACGGGTCCGGGTGAGCAAGGTGTCGCCGCGTCGGTGGACCTGTCTGTGCCGGAGGATGCCAACTTACGATGGAGACAGATGGTGATGCAGATGGGGACCTTGAAAATCGTGCTGGCGCGACTGTGTGAGTTCACCACGCTGAGGACGACGTCGGAGAGGCCGGTGGTGATCGCAGGCCTCTGCCTTTCCTGCGCTGCCAGCGCCATTGCCACGTGGCACGAAGACGCCATCTTGGGCGTGGCAGGGGAGAAACGGCGGGAAGCCGCCATCTTGTCTTCACCGCGGCGGGAGGACGCCGCCATCTTCAACATCGCGGCGGAGAGGCAGCCTTGCGCTGCCATCTGGAGGTGCCGCGGGGTGAGCAGCCTGCTGTGAGCTGCTGTTTTTCGAGGGGTGCTGCGAGGAGAAGACGCCGATGCTGCAGCTGCTGGGGCGGGAGCTTCCCGTCCTGGCTCGGGTGCGTGACAACGGAGCCGTCAAGTCGCCGAACGAGTTCTGCGAGGCGTCTCAAGTTGCCACCCTGCCGTCCTCTTCTTGCTGCAGCCCCGGGCGAGTCATAACGATACGCACCCGGCCTTAACACACACCTCACCCATCTTTCGAGGGCCGGGGGGGGGGATTTTGGTTTTCTCTCATGACTCGATTGTGCGGAGCGCGGATTCGGATTGTGTGTATGTGTGTGTAATAACGATGAAACGCGCTATCTGCTTGTTGTTTTGGTGTCAATATAAGTGTGTGCGTGTGTTGAGAATGGCGGAGAGTCTGCTGTATTTGCTGAGTGTCAAATTTGTTGTGCGCTGCTGGTGGAGTTGTTATCTTGATGGTGAAGTTAATTATTAACTTGGAGCGTCGGGTATCTGTGTTGTTATTTGTGGGTTACCTGCGCGATGGGCTTAATTGAAAAAAATATATATTTTTTTTTGGTGTATTGTGCTGCGAGGTGCTGTGTGCGATGCGATTGTTGCAGAGAGAGAATATTGTGTTGTTGCTGGCAAAGTTACGACAGGATTAATGGTGTGTTGGTTGCCTGCAATTGCTTGCTATTGTGCTTAAATGTACGCGTGTGATCGCGATATGCTGATTGCATGTGCTGTTATACGTTCTGTATGTTATGGGGTGCCGATGCAGGTTGACTATTGGAATTGGATTGTTATTATTTGTGCGTACCTGTTGGAAATTGGTAACAAATTCGAGGGGGACCCAATATTTGGTTGTATGGTTGTTGTGACACGAGATTGCGTGTATATTATAGAGGGGGACCATAAAAATTTTTGTATGGTGTTGTGAAGATGGTGTATTTATAGAAAAAATTGGTGTATGGGTGTTGTGACACGAGATTGCGTGTATTATAGGGGTAATGAGCTTTTGAGAATGAGGGTGCGCGATGACGCGTTGTGGGTGGCTTAGATGTTAATGCTAATGGGATCGTAAATTGCGCCAAGTGGCGTCGCGTATTCGTGATCGATGCAACACGAGTTGCTTGGGAGTTGGGTTGTGTAACCAATGTGGTTGGTAAAATATTGGTTAAAAATTCCACGATATGACAGCTGTGCGCAGCAAGCTGGGGCTGTGCGTCTATCGTTGGTGGGTTGTTATAACGTGACGGGGGATGCGTCTTGTGACCCCAGCTAAGGAAAGCTGGGGTGCACGAATGGAGAAAACTGGCCACGTGTTCGCACGTTGGGGCCGCATTTTGCGCGCACGCGGGGTATGGCGACGATGCGCTTTGCGGAAAGGGCCGCCATTTTGAGTGCGCGCGAGAGATTGCGCGAAGCGCTGGGCGAAGGGGACCATTTTGAGGCGCGGGAACCGGGGTGGGGCAAATATTCATCTGTTATGCTGCCATTGTTGATTGGGTGATGCACGAGTTGTGGTCAATCGGCTATGGTGATGGCTGACCTGAAGCCCGGAGGCGAAACCTCCGTGGTATGTCTTAAACTAATGGCCATGTGCTATATGCTCGGGGAGTCATGGTTCAGTTGTGCGGGGGCAGACTGAACCTGGTGGCCGGGGCTCACGGGATCTGGGTTAGGGTGTTATTGTCTCTATAAGAGAACATTGCCCGTGGGGGGAGTACAGGGGGTCTGGCATTGCTGGGGATAACCTTCCCTGGCTATAAGCATCGGACTATACGAGGCTTGTGTGTGTCCATCTCTGATGGGATAGTAAGGGAGGAGCGTGGCCGAGTTGCTGCTCATCCCGAAATTGCACTAGCTGAGAGTATGGTCAGTGGATGTTGCTGTGGGTTGACGACCACGGTGGGGTTAGGGCGAGTTAACGTTACCGCTGGGGACGTGCTCTCTCCACGCGAGGGTGTGCGATTAGGCGTTTTGTTGGGTTGCTGAGAGTGACCGTGGGTACATGCTGTGTACGTGCGATGTCTGTGCTGGTCTCGGGGGAGGACTGCTGGTGGGTAAGAGCAGAAAATTTTGTTGTTGTTGTTGTCACGTGTAATAATATTGTTGTAAAATGTAAATACTGGGGCATCCTTGCTTATTTTAGGTATTTATGGGAGTTTTTTTTAAGCGGGCTGGATTTACATCATTCACTACCCTGAGGCCGGGTGGCTGTCGTGTACGACATGCGGATGTGCGTTGTTGTGCTGTGCCTCAGGGGGATTGGATTCTCTTCTCGTCACAGATTCTTCAGCTCCCGTCGCACTGGGTGTTACTGGTGTGCTAGCTGGATGAGGACTTGAAGGAGCAATTGAGCGCCGTTCGTCATTCTGCTCTACACTTGCTCTTTGACGTTGGACTTGAGCCGAGCGGATGGAACTGCAACTGGACACGCACTAAAACATCACATTCTGGGTTGTGCGGTTGCCGTTCTTGCGTGTCAGTTGCCGTTTTGTTCATTGTGCCATTTTATTCTTGTTGATGTTGCGCGGAGGACAGGCCGGTGTTCTGTTCATCTGATACCTCCCTTCGTTGCTTGTGTTGTTGTTGTTATAATCTCCGTTGTGTCTGGGGGACTCCTGATTGTGATGCCTTCGCCCGCATTATTTGTTCTGTTCAGCCGAGGACGGCTGGATTTTCTCTACGGGGGAGGGTAGTGTAATGCGGGCGTAAATGGGCGGGGCGGATATGACGATCCGAGAGGGAGGAGTCAGGGTGACGTGGGGGAGAAGTTATAGCGGGAGACAGGAAGCGATCTGGGAGTCGGGGGAGTGAAGGGTGGTGAACACGTTGGGTGGTCGCCGTGCCTCAGCCTGGTGGCTGAGGGCTCATGACGGCGCCAGCCAGCGGGGTGGAAGAGAGAGTGGAGGACTGAGGTAGGAAGTGGCGAGATAGCCACAGAGGCACGAAGGGCTGAGGTAGGAAATGGCGAGATAGCCATAGAGGCCACGAAGGGCTGACATTGGGAGGTGGCGAGATCGCCACGCACGGAGGAACAGGGAGCAGCGATGGAGCTGCTGGGGGAGCAGCCAGAGGGCTGTACCAAGAGCCTGCAGCGGAGCTGCAGGAGCGTGGAAGGCTACGGGAGCGAAGGCAGATGTGGGGCTGCCAGGGAGAGAGTCTCAGGAGGAGTGCCGTGTGGGAAGGAGAACGCGAACCCCAAATAAAGGACACGGAGTCAGCAAGAAGTGTCTGAGTCCTTTTATTACAGTACCAAAAAGCATGTTTCCTACTTGAACATAAATGTTTCTCTTTTATATACATTTCAGACCAAAGTACCAAAAAGCATGTTTCCTACTTGAACATAAAAACGTTAGTTCATGCTATTATCAATATGGCTGCGGCTACTTTCATGACGTTTGCATTTGTCAGAGAGATGTTTGAGGTCTCTTACCCCCGTCGTTGTCCACAAAACTTCAGTGCCGACACTTTGAAATAAAAGACAGGGAAAACAAAAAAGAGAATTGCTAACATCACATCCAGCCAGCCACCTCCGTTTCTCATAACAAGCGGCGGGTGAAGCTTCGTGTGTAGCTTCGTCCTCTGTCACTGGCCTGCTGCTGGATTTGTAAATCGGGTTGGTCCGGTCAGAGATCCTTTATCTTTTTTATTTCTTCCAGCGAAAGCCTTGTGAAAGGGTTTTTTTGTAAATAAATTACAGAATTTGGATGAACTGCTGCCATTGTTTACACAAAAAATTTGATCAGCCTAGCAAGTGTCAAAGTGGTGTCGCCTGCGCACTCGCAGTAGTGCAGAGCGTAAATTTGAATGACAGGTGACGAGAACCAATCAGATTGGATAAAATAACATGTATCCAATTCTGATTGGCCAGGGACGCAACGACTTGCGCCCGAGGAGAATCTTTAAGAAACCAATTAGAGACCAGCTTCAGGTCACATGCTGTCCGAAAATTTAAAGTCTCACATAGACATCCATTTGTCCGGCGCCCCGCATGAAACACATTGAAAAACATAGAAAATAGTTGACCGATTAAAGCCAGTTTTTATTAAATGCTGATGCTTTTCTTACTACCAGCCGGCACATCGTATGAAAAAAATATTTTATTTATGTATTTTTATATAAATTTTGTATATGTATATTTCTTGAATATTGATGGGGGCGGCGCCCCTGCGCCCTCTATTGACGAGCCGCCACTGATGTGAACACTAGTTATGCAAGATCGATCTCTGAGGGAAATTGAGTGACATCTGGTGATGTCAGTTGTAACGGTGTGCCTAGTTATCAATGGTACAACTGTGTGCAATGGAAGATAATATATGAAATTTTTATCAAATACATTGTTATAAATTTGTTACTTATGCAAGATAAAATGTACGCCAATCTAGTTCTTCTTAAAATGTAACCTTAAATCAATGTTACCATCATCAGTGGTTAATAGGCTATTGCACGAAGGACTCTCATATTTCTACGATGTAATAATAATTCAACTGACATGTGAACAGCAGCTGATTTCACCGCTCAATGATAAAACTAACTTAATGAAATAAAAATTATTGCTGTTCCTATAAAACTTTGGTCACCTAGGCTGTCCTTCAACAAAAGGTATATTAAATTTATAATAGGCCATAAAAACTCACCACCACCTAACAGCCAATTAGTAAGATTGTCACGTAAACGGAACATGCCAATCCATTACAAGTACAGCACACCGAAGTGGTGGAGAGAAAATCCACAACATTTACAATCTGAGTACGACGTTTCGCCAGTAATTACGACTATCATCATTAGGTGACAGCCAAATTCGTAGAGAATCCTCCTGTTTCATTCCTTGGAGGGATAGATGTGATGACGTTACTTGTGAGTCCTTCACGAATTGGAATGTTCTGTTTATGCGACAAACCTTACTAATTGGCTGTGTCGGTGGTGGCGGTTTAACGACACATTTATATTTACAAAAAAAAAAACCCTACTAGAGGGAGGTCTAGAGTGCTGATCCGTGGGTATTTTTGGCCAACTTTTCCACACTGACCAAACGTCTTGAAAGAGGTGGGAGTACTCGCCATTTAGCCCACTGCACGCCACCCACCAATGGACTGTGGTGGACAAAAACCTGTATACACTTACACACACCTACACACACACACCTCTACACACTTACACACACCTACACATACACCTCTATACACTTACACACACTTACACACACCTCTATACATTTACACACACCTACACACACACCTCTACACACTTACACACACCTACACATACACCTCTATACACTTACACACACCTACACACACCTCTATACACTTACACACACCTACACATACACCTCTATACACTTACACACACCTACACACACCTCTATAGACTTACACACACCTATACACACACACCTCTATACACTCACACACACCTACACACACACTTCTATACACTCACACACACCTACACACACCTCTATACACGTACACACACCTACACCTCTATACACTCACGCACACCTACACGCACCTCTATACACTTTCACGCACCTACACACACCGCTATACACTTACACACACCTACACACACACCTCTATACACTTACACACACCTACACGCACCTCTATACACTCACACACACCTACACACACCTCTAGACACTTACACACACCTATACACACCCCTCTATACACTTACACACCTACACACACCTCTATACACTCACACACACCTACACACACCTCTATACACTCACACACACCTACACACACTACTAGACACTTACACACACCTACACACACCTCTATACACTTACACACACCTACACACACTTCTATACACAACCACACACCTACACACATTTCTATGCACTCACACACACCTAAACGCACCTCTAACACTTACACACCCTATACACACCCCTCTATACCCTCACACACACCTACACACACACCTCTATACACTTACACACATCTACACACACACCTCTATACACTTACACACCTACACACCTCTATAAACCTACACACCTACACAAACCTCTATACACTTACACACCTACACATACACCTCTATACACCTACACACACCTCTATACACCTAAACACCTACACACACACAAAGATCCCCGTATAGCCTGAACAGACTGTAGGCAATGCTGTTACGAGCACCTATGAAGCCGGAACGGTACACGAGGTGGTCCAGCACCACGCTCGACCGCCTTTGTCTCCCTAGTGCGATGTTTACACACCGCACCAGTACTCATTTAAGCTGAGTCGACCTAGGGAGGCCCAGACCGTTCAGATAATCGTCACTGGTGTTAGCCGTGAGCGGAATCAACCCGGTCGCCAGTTCATAGCCGCTAACCGCTACACTACCGCTCCCCTGCTCGTGTGGCGAACGCGATCGTGCCGCTCCTCCGCAGCATGATGCTGTTTTGTTGCGGCCGGTCGACCGCACAGTTGGGTGATGAAGTGGTTCGTGCCTACCATGATCGCTATCACCACATGCACCACACCATCTACCCACCCACCCGTGATACACACCACTCACACCACAAACACCACACACCACTCACACCACACACACACCACACGATTCCCCGGAAAGACGGTGCCACTGGGACCGCAGCCGGGGAAGGAAACTGAGCAGCAGATGCCAGGACTGGACTGGACAATGAATGCTGCCAACAGACTAACTCTGTTAAGAGATAGGATCAATCCAATGTATTATGTAATACTTATCATTGTTGTTTTTATTATAAACTCATGACATGAACTTATGAGGAAACAATGTAACTTTGCATTGCTTGTGAGTGCTGCCTGGGTTGTTAAATGTGCCTTGGCTCGTGTGCAGTGTCCCGGCTGTGTGTGCGGCGGTACAATGACAACTATGTCATGAGAGAAGTTTCAGGCAATGGCCCTTCTTCAGAACGTGTACAGGCAGTGGTGGGAAAAGATAATCAGGCGATTCGTCTGACACATCCGCCCCCTGACTGCCCCACTGCCCTCTGCCAAGCTGCTCCGCTGTCCTGCTGCCCCAATGCCACGCCCTGCCCCTCTGCCCCCCCCACTGCCCTCCCCCCCCCCCTGCCCCCACTGCCCCACTGCCTCAATGCCCTTATGCTCCGCTGCTCCACTGCGCTGGTGCTACTCTGCCCTAATGCCCCGCTGTTCCATTGCCCCACTTTCCCACTGCCATCACATCCATCACGAAGCAGCGAGACGTCCACACCACCTCATTAAATATTACCCTGATGTACACGCAGAGAGAGAGAGAGACCCTCGTTAAACATTACAATACTGGAGGGGGCTGCTGTGATGCAATGGCTCGTAAAATTCACTGGCAATAGAGAGATTGCTGGTTCCACCTTCTGGTACAGTAGTTGAAACAAATGGTCGAGTATCTTAAGTTCCCTTGCCTCTGTCCGCCAAACAGTACAACTGGGTACACCAAAATCGAGTGGCAAGTTGGGTGGGTAGGTGGTGGATGAATGAGTGCATCGGTGTGTGGGTAATCGGTGTGTGGGTAATTGGATGAGTTGGTGCCTGGGTAAGCGGATGGTAGGTGGTTCAATGGGTGGATGAGTAATTGAATGAGTGGGTCAGTGTGTGAATAAGTGGGTGGGTGGTAGGTGGATGAATGAGTGGGTAATTCAGTGTGTAGATTGGTGGATGTGTGAATGTGTTAATGAGTAAGTGGGTGGTTAAGTTGTAGAATGATTAGGTGGGTGGATGAGTGAGTGGGCGGGTCAGTGAGTTATTTTGAATGAATGAATGGTTGAATGGGTAATTAAATGAATGGGGAGGTGGATTTTTGAATGAGTGATTGGGTGAATGGGTGAGTTCGTGAGTCTGTGTGTGAGTGGATAATTGAGTGGTTGGATGAGTGAATGGGTAAA
>WFAB01003287.1:15000-18378 GCA_018977245.1 Lethenteron camtschaticum | reverse complement strand
AAGTCTTGGCACTTGGCGTAGCCCTCGGACAGCAGCTGCTGCTTGGCGAGGAGCAGCCCTCGGCCCGGGGTCACGTCGCCTATGCCGACTGAGAAGCCTCGGTTCGCTGGGGGAGAGAGACACGGGGAGAGAGACACGGGGAGAGAGACGGAGAGACACGGTGAGAGACACACACACAGAGAGTGAGAGAGACACGGGGAGAGAGACACAGAGACAGAGAGACACAGAGAGAGAGAGACACAGAGACAGAGAGAGAGACACGGGGAGAGAGAGAGAGACACGGAGAGAGAGACACGGGGAGAGAGACGCGATAAACTCCCGGCACTTGGCGTAGCCCTCGGACAGCAGCTGCTGCTTGGCAAGGAGCAGCCCTCGGCCCGGGGTCACGTCACCTATGCCGACTGAGAAGCCTCGGTTCGCTGGGGGAGAGAGACACGGGGAGAGAGACACGGGAGAGAGACGACAGAGAGAGACACGGGGAGAGACACGGAGAGAGACGCTATGAACTCCTGGCACTTGGCGTAGCCCTCGGACAGCAGCTGCTGCTTGGCGAGGAGCAGCCCTCGCCCGGGGTCACGTCACCTATGCCCACTGAGAAGCCTCGGTTCGCTGGGGGAGAGAGACACGGGGAGAGAGACACGGGGAGAGACGACGGAGAGAGACACGGGGAGAGAGACGCGATAAACTCCCGGCACTTGGCGTAGCCCTCGGACAGCAGCTGCTGCTTGGCGAGGAGCAGCCCTCGGCCCGGGGTCACGTCACCTATGCCCACTGAGAAGCCTCGGTTCGCTGGGGGAGAGAGACACGGAGACACGGGGAGAGAGAGACACGGTGAGACAGAGAGAGACACGGAGAGAGAGACGCGATAAACTCCTGGCACTTGGCGTAGCCCTCGGACAGCAGCTGCTGCTTGGCAAGTAGCAGCCCTCGCCCGGGGTCACGTCGCCTATGCCGACTGAGAAGCCTCGGTTCGCTGGGGGAGAGAGACACGGGGAGAGAGANAGAGAGAGACACACACTGAGAGAGACACGGAGAGAGAGACGCTATGAACTCCTGGCACTTGGCGTAGCCCTCGGACAGCAGCTGCTGCTTGGCAAGTAGCAGCCCTCGGCCCGGGGTCACGTCACCTATGCCCACTGAGAAGCCTCGGTTCGCTGGGGGAGAGAGACACAGACACGGAGAGAGACACACACACACGGTGAGAGANGGAGAGAGAGACGGTGAGAGAGAGNCGGTGAGAGAGACACGAGGAGAGAAACACGGGGAGAGAGACACGGGGAGAGAGACACGGGGAGAGAGACACGGGGAGAGAGACAGAGAGAGACACGGGGAGAGAGACACGGGGAGAGACACGGGGAGAGACACGGGGAGAGAGAGGAGAGAGACACGGGAGAGACACGGAGAGAGAGAGTGGAGACACTGAGAGAGACACGGGGGAGACACGGGGAGAGAGGGAGAGAGACAAGAGAGAGACAGAGAGAGACACAGAGACAGNGAGAGAGAGAGACACAGTGAGAGAGAGAGTCAGACACAGATAGAGAGAGAGNCACGGAGAGAGACACGGACACAGAGACAGACACAGAGAGAGAGAGAGAGACACAGACAGAGAGAGAGAGACGGGGNGAGACNGAGACACAGAGACACAGAGNGACAGAGACAGACAGAGAGACACGGTNANCACGGAGACAGNGAGACAGAGAGAGNCACAGAGACACGGGGAGAGAGACGCTATGAACTCCCGGCACTTGGCGTAGCCCTCGGACAGCAGCTGCTGCTTGGCGAGGAGCAGCCCTCGGCCCGGGGTCACGTCACCTATGCCCACTGAGAAGCCTCGGTTCGCTGGGAGAGAGAGACACGGAGAGAGACACGGAGAGAGAGAGAGACACGAGAGACACAGAGACAAGAGACACACGGTGAGAGACACAGAGAGAGAGAGAGNCACGGAGAGAGACACGGGGAGAGAGAGACACGGTGAGAGACAGAGACACAGAGAGAGAGAGAGACACGGTGAGAGAGAGAGAGACAAGAGNNNGAGAGAGAGAGAGAGGGAGGTTAGACACGGGGAGAGAGAGAGNGAGACACGGAGAGGAGNCACGGGNNGAGAGAGACAGAGAGAGACGGACAGAGAGAGACACGGGGAGAGAGGGAGAAGACACGGTGAGAGAGAGAGAGACACAGAGAGNCGAGAGCACGGANAGAGAGACACGGGCAGAGAGGGAGAGAGACACGGAGAGAGAGAGACACGGGGCGTGTGTGTACGTACTGTGTGTACTGTATGCACTGTACGTACTGTACGTGCACTGTACGTACTGTATGTGTATGTACTGTATGCACTGTATGTACTGTATGTGCTGTGTATGTACTGTGTGTACTGTATGCGTTGTGTGCACTGTATGTACTGTACGCACGGTGCGTACTGTATGTGTACTGTAGTGCTCTGTATGTACTGTGTGTGCACTGTATGTACTGTATGTACTGTATGCACTGTGTGTACTGTATGCACTGTATGTGCCACTGTATGTACTGTGTGCACTGTATGCACCGTGTGTACTGTATGTACAGCATGTGCACGTTGTATGTACTGTATATACTGTATGTGCTGTATTGTACTGTATGTATGTGTACTGTATGTACTGGTGTGTACTGTATGCACTGTGTGTACTGTATGTACTGTGTGTACTGTATGTACTGTGTGTACTGTGTATGTACTGTATGTACTGNATGTACTGTGTGTACTGTATGTACTGTGTGTACTGCTCACACAGGAATGCTGGCGTCATCCTCGCCAGACGCGACATCCCAGAAGCAGCCGCCTCCTGTCCCCAGTCTCTCAGCAACAGGTAGAAGACGCTGGCCTTGGAGCCCGAGCCCAGCGTAGACTTGTCTAGAGATCCAGCCAGTAGCTCACTGTTCTCTATCACTACGACTAGAGACACAGAGACACACACAGAGACACACACACACAGAGACACACAGAGACACACAGAGACACAGAGACTCAGCAACAGGTAGAAGACGCTCGCCTTGGAGCCCGATCCCAGCGTAGACTTGTCTAGAGATCCAGCCAGTAGCTCACTGTTCTCTATCACTACAACTACACACACAGAGACACACACACAGAGACACACACACACAGAGCACACACACAGAGACACACAGAGACACAGAGACACATCAACAGGTAGAAGACGCTGGCCTTGGAGCCCGATCCCAGCGTAGACTTGTCTAGAGATCCAGCCAGTAGCTCACTGTTCTCTATCACTACAACTACAGAGACACAGAGACACACACAGAGACACACACACACACAGAGACACACACACACAGAGACACACAGAGACACAGAGACTCAGCAACAGGTAGAAGACGCTGGCCTTG